>CAJNOP010001147.1:0-48562 GCA_905250075.1 Rotaria sp. Silwood1
AATCTTTTTCAAAGAAAAATAGTCAATCGAACTTTAAATCAAGTTTTTGAGGTTTTGCCTTAAAAGAAAATCTTTTTCGATCTCATCAAATCGAATTAAAGACCAAACAGTACATTCACTGTCTTCATCCTGCTTCTCATTGTAAGCAAGATCAAACAATAGCTTGATAATATGAAAATAAAAGAAATAAATATTTAGAGCAGAGAAACAAACGAAATTAAGTGTTTCTCTGATAATTATAAATTTTTGAAAAAAAAAATACTTTCTTCTTATTGGATACATTTCAGATTACATATTTAATATACTACTATAAGATACTTGATAAGGACAAAGATATTCTACATCTAAATCCGTTGTAGGTTGCACTAGTAATGTTTTTAACATATATATTTATTCAAATAAGATAGATTTTCTATTAAAATGAATTTATTTTCATAAATTTAAATAAATATGACTTTTTTTTCATACATATTAAACATAACATTATTATAGAAATATTAGTTTAATCAATGAAATTCTCTGAATGATATTCAGAATTGAAATTCAAAACAAAAAAAAAATATCACATATTAAAAATTACAATGAATTATATTTTATTTAATAATAAACTTGTGGTCTAAAGAAAATTATTTGATCTTCAAATTTGTAAATTACTAAGAAAAATTACAAGATGTTTCCCAATATATTTGATTCATTTGAACTATGATTAAAATTTTGAATATCAAATTCAGTATATCGAACAATACTAGAATACATCATTTCGTATATTACTACATGCTTTAAAATTATATGAGAATATTATTTCATTTTTTTTTAAACTTTATCTAATTTAATTAATTTTCTTGTTATTTCGATTGTTAATTCAATATTGTTTTCAATAAATATACTTATCACAAAAAAAAAAAAATTGAATAACTTATTAAGAATGAAACAAATTCTATTCGTTTTCTATGATTAACTGGACAACTACTATTGAATTTCTCCAAATACATTTATATTCTTTTTTTTCATAATAATCATATTAAATTTGATTGGACAATAATATCTTGAAAAAAATCTTATTATAAAATATAATGTAAGAATATACGTTATCAGAAAAGGTTTTGTTTAATTTCTTTAAAAATTTTCAAAGATTCGATTATTTACATGATCCATTCGATGACAAATACTGTAATTATTTGTGAAATATAGAAATAGTAGAAGAAACCGATACAAATTTTATTTTATATTTATTTATACTTCACTAATCTTTCGATTGTACTGAGTGGTAAATCTAGCGATAATGAAGAGTTCTATTACTTAGTAGTAGTAATGGAAACATTTAATAATTATTGAATAATGGATCACAGAAAGTATTCAATATCTTTATCGGCAACTTGATAATGTAATGATAACTGAATAATCTAATTAAATTACATTCACTAAATATCAAACAATTTTTTCTAAACAAGACAATCATATTTATTTGTAAATAAAAAGAATTATTGTATTTTTTTAGTCAATAGAACTGCTGAACAACTATGGAGAGAGAGAGCCCGAGAAGAAAAAAGAAAAAATAATAAGAGAAAAATATGCACAGAACAACATAAGAGAAAGAAGTGTATACTAGTGTACTGTGTAAATGATATTTCTAATCATGATTGCGATACAAAGAAAATCCGAAGAGAGCTACGGATCTACGTGTTTATGAATCTGGCTGGATCCAGACAAGACTCCGAGTCTGGAAGGATTCGCAGCTTTCTATCATGCAGTACGCGCTAGTGTATATATAAATTCATATAGGTAAAGAGAGAAAGTTCTTATGATAGCATACGAAGAAGATGTACGTCATAAACACAATATAACAGTTGAATCAAAGATACTTCGATTAAATCTTAATGCAGCATTTCTTACTTGTCCATTGAGATCAAACACAATATTCTATTTTATATTTCAATAGATGAGTGAAAAGTTTGTATGTAGAAAAAATACAAAAATAAGTGCATTGAAGATTTAATAAAAATTTATTCTGATTTCTTTTTTAAATTTATAATCAGAAAAAGATCTTCTTTCTTATACAAACTTCACTCGACAAAAGTTTTATATTTTATATATTTTTCTTTACCAATATTGTTTGGTAAAATATATTCCAATTAATCATTCGAGATAGAGTGTGACGGGTGTGAATAATGAAAAAATACTCTCACACACACGGGAATCTACATCTATCGATATGGTCGCAAGATTTCGGCTAGAAATGAGAAATGTCGAGTGAAATGACATGAGCCAGTTCAGTGTCTTTGCAGATCACCAAGATGTTATCGCATCGCGAACACATATTCATTACATATAAAGGTCGGTGACAGCTCACACAGTCAGCAATCAGCAGTGTATGGCGTCATTGATATTCGAATAAATGACGAATGCTTGAAACTGAAGATTGTCTTGGTTTCATCAGATGCTTATCTGACTAAAAAAAATGTGACTCTTCGTTCCATAGATGACAATCAATTCAGAAATATGATCAGATCCATTGTTTTTCATCAAGAAAACTCTCAAATACTGAGGCACTGCTCCATTGTACCATGATTATCTCGCTCCTTACAATTAGTTTTTATCTTAGTTCAAATGATTTAACGATTAAAAACAGTAGTAGTTTGATCTTTTCATATACAAAGACAACAAACAATTTATTAGCGAAGGTCAACAATCAAAATATCAAATCCAGTGAACCAATAGATACACAATTTGAGTTTACGAAAGCAGAATATCGAGCAACAACGGCAAATTCACATCCAGCAATGTTTCTAAAATATAATCGAGTAATGCAATCACTTAATAGAACGAGTTTTTTTTTTTATTTTTGACAAATCCACACTTCATTAACTTTCCAACAAATTTCTAACAAATAAAGAAGAGATTCTCGTTCGAGCGAGACATATAGCTTAGGATAATTCGATAAGAGTGTGAATAATTTGGAATTCTTTATTTAAGATGGGAATCATTGCAGTTAGTATAATGAATGAGCAAAAAAAACAATTCATTTATTCAATACTGAAAAATCGAGTTTTCATCATCGTTTATATGTCTTATTTGATAGATAGTAAAATATAATGTCAAAACGAAAGAAGTTTCTTATAAGAAGCCTACTACATTATTGATTGAAATAATATCAAATATATTTAGCTGCTAGTGTATTTGTCCATCCAGCCGAGTACCTGTTCATACCAAGCAATGGAATGTAGTGGGTTTAGTACCCAATGATTTTCGCTGGGAAAATAGAGTAACTGACTTGGGATATTACGGCGTTGCAAAGCTGTAAAGGCACTAATTCCTTGTGTTTCGGGTACACGATAATCACGAGCACCAACAATAACCAGCATGGGCACTGTCCAATTTACAACATGATTAACTGGATTATAAAGTTCATAGGCAGCTGGATTAGCCCATGGAGTGAAACCTCCTGCATCATACTCAGTGAAAAATAGTTCTTCTGTGGAATAACCCATAGCTCTCATATCAAACAAACCATTATGACAAATGAGTGTTTTAAAACGAGAGCTCATCTCTGGTTGTCCAGCAATCCAATTGATCATATATCCACCATAACTAGCACCCAATGCTGCGATACGGTTCGGATCAATATAAGAATAAGCGCTCAGAGCATGAGTAAGTCCTAATTTAAGATCTTCGTAAGGCCAAGAACCGTATTGACCTGTAATACTGTTTGTAAAATTCTGTCCATATGAATCAGAACCATGAAAATTGATGGCAATGACAGCGTAGCCTTGAGAAGAAAACGATTGAAAATTCCATCGATAACTCCATGCATTATACCAACTACTTTGTGGACCACCATGGATGAGAAAAGCTAGAGGAGCTGAATTGCTTGTGTTATTCACCGGTGGTATATGCCATCCCCAAACAGTATCACCTTGAGCACCTGTAAATGAAAATTTCTCGGCTACGGTACTCATTTTTACTTTATCCAATAGAGCTTTATTATGATCAGTGAGGGGTTGAATTGGCTCATTTGACGAATATAAATAGATATTTGCCGGTTCACGGATACTTTCATGTGTGAAAACAAACGTTTGATTGTCAGTAGGATGAAGATTGATATTGTGCGAAGTACCATTGCTAATTATAACAATGGGCAAGTCATTCGTAAATATATTGGATTTAAAGTAGATAACATTTTCTGCTTCTTCGCCGATTTCAAGATAAAGAGATTGGCCATCAATAGACCATGTTACAACTTGAATACTTCGATCCCAATCGTCGAGAAGAGTTATTGTCGGATTCGATCCTGAAATCGAAAATAAAAAAGAATACAAGTTGAATCAACATGAAAATAACATGACTAACCATTGTATACTTTAATTTTATATTGATCAGCTTCGTATCCTGGAACTACATGTGATCGATAGACCAATATACTATCATCTGTTGGCGAATAAGATGGATCGGTATCGGTTGCTGGATTATTGCATGTAATACACACACTCTTTTCTCCAGATGTACTTAAATCAAGTGTATAGATATCTAAATTGGTTGACCAAGCTACTTCACTCGTTTCATCATATTGTCGAGTATATGCAAACGAATTACCAGTTGCACTAAATGACCATTGAGCTTTAGCATCACCGAAAGGTCGTGTTGGCGAATCACTATCTACATCGAAAAGTACATCGATTGGTGACGATGAAAAACTGAATATTCTGTTGCTTTGTCGTTGGATTTCAACAAGAAATGGATGATGACGTCGACCTGTCATATATTCATCCCAATGTCGAATGTATAGTTTATCGAATTCATGAATTGAAATACCACTAGCTTTCTCTGCCGCTTGTCGAGCAACTGTTTCTTCGATTGTTAAGTTTGGGTAAACTTGACAACTAAATGCTAGACGTGATGCTTGTCGTTCAACTAAAAGATTATCAATATCCAATGGATAATCTGTTATTTGAATCGGATCGATGAAAGTAGTTGTCGTTGATAAATCCTCAGTGAGATTAAGTTGAAAAATTTGATTTAGACCTGATGATGCTCGATTAGACAAGAAGAGAATTGCATCATTTTTTATCCAAAAGAACTAACGAATAAAAACAAAACAGTTTAAATAAATATATCCTATTCTTCTATAATTACCTGTTGGTCATGTATACCCCAAATTGGACGTGTCAATTGAACAGTCTTGTTCGTTTCTAAGTCACGCCAGTGTAAAGTTGTTGTTGATCCACGTAAATCAGGCATATGATATTGTCGTCTTAAATAAATTATGCTTTTTCCATTGATTGGATGAAATTGAGGCGATGAAAGACGATCCAAACGAAGATTATCCGATTGATCAAAATTATGTGGATTCCCCAATGACTGATAGTATTCACTGTTTGTTTGATAATCACTGGCATTCCATGTCGTCATTGAAGATGTTGTTGCCACTATTGCTGATGGTGTCGCCCCTAGCGTTGTAGTTTGGTCAGGACATTCCTTGGAATTGGAACGTCGAGCAATAACCACAACACAGGGTATTAGTACGATGACAGCACCCAACAAAAAGAACCCAACTAACAAAAAAACCTAAAATGAACAGTAGTAAAAATGAATATGCAAGAGCAAATATTAGATTTTTCAACCTTCTTCCACTCGAATACCATTGAAACATGCAAATAGATGTCTTGATGAATGGCAAAGCATGCTTATTCGTTTTATATTATCTGCAGAAAATTTATTGCTTTGACACTTGAGTTAATGATAGAATACCGTTAAGTGCGGTATAACATAGCTCTTATCATAATCGTTAAATCTATTGATTTTAACAAAATGATAAAACTATTCATGAAAAAAATTGCAGAAAAAAACAACATTTGAATGCACGTTTCTTTTTATCAACTTGCATGTTTTTGCTAGAGCTTAAGCGCGCTTTTTCTCATCAAAAATGTAAATGAATCGTTCAAGAAAATGTTCCTCGTGATACATTCTATGGATATTTAAATGCATGTTTTCTCCACAAAATTTTTTTTCTATTCGTTTATACATATGACTTATTCAAACGATATTTACACTACTCTATTACATGTTTCCTATTGAGTTCTTTGCTGCTTCTTCTATTGATTCACACTTAATCTTTTATTAAACCCTAATGGAGCACTTGAATATGTCACTCATATCTAGTTTTTTATCATATTGACTACGATAAATCTGTCTTGATATCTTTAAAACTTTCAGTAAAGAAGTTACTAAGATATGTGTGATAGGATAATGTAAATATAATAAAATATTCATTATCGATAAATGAATAGAAAAAAAGCTTTCAGAAACGAAACAACAAATTAATCTAATTTTTGATAATATTTTAAGGATATGTGAATCAAAACTATTCATATAATCAATATTTCGATCAACGAATAAAGGTTTCATTTGTTTATCAATAAATCATCAAAGGTTCTAGGTAAACTAAAGAATGATGACAAATAAAAAAAAAAACAAATTCCATTTTTTGAACGCAATTTATATTAATATCAATCTTGAATATCTTTATTCATACATTAATAATAGTAAAAAGTAAGCGACCGACACTACTTAATGTATTGCTAATAACGTTTTACCGGTCACTTAACCATTAAGCAGAAAAGTAGGCATTCGAATCGTATCATTTTCAGTTTTATTATTGAGTTAGTTAATAAATTAATTTTTATGTATTTAAGTTTATTTTAAGAACAACTTTCCAGAGAGAGAAGCATATCCATAGAAGTCGAATAAATAGTTTAAATGGGCTTATTTTTTTCCGAATGGAATCATTTTTTAGAACAAAAAACAAAATTTGAAGAAAAAAAAAACAGATTATGCTAAAACCATAAAAACTTCAGTATGACACCTTTTTTTTGTTAGATAGAACAAAATTCGATAATTCAAAGATAATTGTGAAACTAAAATTCAAGTATATTCTCTTGCAGGATTGCTTGAATTCGCTAGATTTTTACCTATGACTATACACTATGATATTTCTAACTAAACACTCAATTAATATATCGAAATTTTTTGATATACATGAAACTAAGCATTTCTAATATGTATATGGATATGCATGGTTTATCACTATGAACTCCATCTTTCAGATAAATAATTTAGAATAGTGTAAAAGAACGACTAAGATTGAATCAAAGACACATTGTAATTTACAACTAGACAAAAGTAAAGATTTCTGTACACAATTTAAGTTTATCAATTTGAGATTGAAGACATGAAAAAAAAGGAAGAAAAGAAATATATAAATATTTTCAAAATACACTAATTCAATTATTGAAGAAACAGAACATCGTAAAAAACATAAAGAAATGAAAAAGGGAGCAATAAAAATGAAAGACGGCTGTTATCGATGTTACTCATAAATTGTGCTTGAAGAAAATGACAACCTATTCATGATAAAGTACATTATTGATTGAATGAATAGGTTATAAAAGTATTCGAGCTTTTATTAAAAATAAAGTACCTAAAAATCCTTGATGGTCAATGCAAGATGTCAGTTACAAAAAGAAAGGCGTTAATAGTATCGTGTTATCTCTTACTTTTCCAATTTTTTCACGTTTGATTCATTTTCCCTTGCCATATGTGTGTTATTCAATTATTTTTTCTCTTTCAAGAGAACAGATCTCTATAAGTTATATATTTCCGAATGTGATATAATGAAATATTTATTTATATGTTAGAAGATTTTTGTTTCATGGAAACGTGTATTTACTCAAAAATAGAAATCCAATGATATTGCTAGAAATTTAGACTCTGTATTAAGTCATTAAAAACATAAAATAGAATATTTTAGTGATGAAAAAATAAGTCAGAATCAAAATATTAGACGAAAATTAAAAGATGTCAATGCACAAAAACGAGATGATCAAGTTTATGAATGGTTTATATAATAAGATACATTAAAATTCGAAGATTGTTTTTAAAAACAATTAAATTTTGTATCGTACTTGAAACATTATTTTCTGTAATGTTTTCTTCATTACTCAACAAATTGTACTTCAAATTTTTAAAGCGAACATCTCAGTTTAGTAAACATTTTTGAATGATCTCGAGAATGTTCACAATAAAAAGGTTTTATTGTAGGCGGATACACTAGAGTATGAAGAGATCACACTCAATCTCACACTATCATTACTCTAGTTCTATTTCGTTGAAGTGAATGCGATTGAACTTCACCTTCGTGAGTAGTATTTTTTTCTATCGTGCTGTTCTAATGCTATTTTTCTCAGTATAGATCTTCCTAATAAGGTATTTTAACAAATCTCATGACATTGTCTCAAAGCTATTTAAAATAACTAATAAAAGGTTTGTCTGTTGAACTGCCGAACAATATTTAAAGTGTCAATGTATAACGGCTGTCCAACATATTTTTGTAGGAGTGATCGTTATAATATGAAGATGAATCCTAGTATATTAGTGTCTATTAACTGATTCTAGATTTCAATCAAACACATGACTTAATAAGAGTCTATCATACATCGTTGTTTTATCTATTTGATGAGAATTATTCAATAAATGATTATGAGTTATATATAGAGTTGTCAAGATATTTCGATTCGTGTCATTCTCTGAGCTACATCTTAAAAACATTTTATCTCTTTTAACAATAATTTGAGTCAAAGCGTTAGCTTAGGGTGATGGTCTGCCCTTTTGTTTGCGTGGGGTCAGACTGTCAGTTTTACCCATATCCATATGTCTACATTGAACATGATGAATGTATAACAAAAATCTTCATTGTTATTGTCGAGTTTTTCTGTCTATGAAGGAATTTCGATCTATTATTCAGCCTTCGAACAAACTTATCTCTAATTCTCTTTTCCTCATTTTAGATTCTATTCTTGTCTTCAACACCCACACTCTTCTAAAGGGTATGCACAAATTTCATCAAAGATTAGCAAGGATCTCTTCCACTTCACATTTCGCCTCGCATTCGAGTTACTTCTGAAAATAAACCTTTGCTTCAGATAAATCACCGATTGTTAAATATACATTGGCAATATTACTGTAAACTACGGCCAATTCTTCATTCCGATTAGTGCATTCTATTGTTTGTGAAATACGTAGGTATTACTTGTTGATAACTGTTCAAAGCACGAAGCATATCTCCTAACAACTAATGAATCATTCCAATGCTGTTATATGTAGCAGCTCGAGCACTATCCTGTATGAGATAATGTTAAAGTGTCAGTTCATAATTTTGTAAAGCTTCACTATAATCCTGCTTATGGGTGTGGATATGGATGTGACTGTAATTTTATCTTCTTCAATCATCCATACTCACACCCTCACACAGTCATTCGTAGAAAAACAAATCAGGAGAAAGTTACAAAAAGAGACCTCCAATAAGTAAGTTGAATGTTTAAAATCACAGTTTTGATATCACTTTCTATCCACATCACCTTTAAATAATACGTAACACTAAGCACCAATGTAAATAGTACTCAATCAATGAATATTCACCTAAATAGTACAAATTTTCAACAAAAGAATTTAGGCATATTCAATGCATTGCAGAATCTTAAACGTTGTCTATAATTTTAAATTGAAAATTATGTTTTTTTATATAAACTCGTGTTTGTTCTATTCTTTCATTTTCTTATGGACATATGAAATACTCAAATTGAACGTATATTTACTAGATATTCGTTTTCTAAGTTAAATTTATATACTTCTTTAAAAGAAAAAAATATAAGAATTATTTTCTGTTGTATTTTTCCATTGTGAGAAGCTTGCTTTTTGTACATTTGTTAAACTTTTCTCATATAACAACAATTTAAGAAAACATTTTATTTTAGATAAAAAAAAAAATGATCCAAAACCATAATCAATCGTACAGATTAAAAATTTTATTATCTATTCAATTGCTAAAATATTCATTCAATAATGAAGTTATGTTTATATTAAATATGAAAGTTTTAATCAACATTATAAAAATTAATTTAGATCTATTATTAGTTATATTAAATCGAATTTCAAAACTATGCAATAATGTTGAATTATTTTTTTATAATTTTAAAACAAAACAAAAAAAAAACTTAATTAAAATGTAATAAAATTTCAAAATACTAAATCTTATGATTCGAACTCAAACTAGAATTAAATATCAATCATCCGATAAATTTCACTATTCTTGATTTTTTTTTTTTTTCATCATTGATTGATAAATTTTTAATTTTATATAAAATAAATTATAATTACTTATTAATTTTTATACAAATAGGATAGTTAAATTCTACTTTTTATTCACGAAAAAAATTGTAACTTTACTACATAGTGTCAAAAAAAAAAATTAAATTATCATTCATGTAAATAATTCTTATGAATAAAATAAAATTAGTTAAAATTCAAATTCAATCACACACACTTTGGGAATAATAATGATGTTTATTTTTTTCTATTTTAGAAAACAAATATAAGAGAAATAAATCCGGATCACAAAAAAAAAGAAAATCATCAAATAATACTACTAAAGTCTATCTTAATCATTGATGGGATGCATTCTATGATGTTTGTTCTGTTTCTAGAAATAAAAAAATAATTCAATGTATTAGAAATAACATTCTATAATTAATATACTAGGTGGATAAACTTGATCAGATAATTTTCCACTTTGCCATTTACTAACACGAACATATGATTCTTCACGTTTCATAGCTTCTTTTGCTATATTAGATTTTAAACAACGACGAAGTGTACGTGCACATACTGCCGAATATTGAATATAACTATTAAAAAAAAGTCAAGAAATATAAATTAATTAGAAAAAAACTAACTTTAAACCAGCTAAACGCCAATACTGCATTTTTCTTGTATTTCAATAGTAAAAAGACAAAAACAAAATAAACTATTATTATTATTATTCTACTTTCTTTACTTATGTACATATTTGGTTTTTTTTTATCATTGGAGGAAATATTTTCCAATGAAATAAAAGATAAATAGATATTATTGCTAGGTTACAAGAATATGATTGATTACTCTTATGGCTGAAACACAATTCTTCTTTTTTTTTTTTTTAATTTCAGAATATTGTTCAAATAGAAAAATCATGTTTGTTCATCTTGCTAAACGTATTGCTATGCCAAATGATACACCAGTAACAAAATGTGGATGGAATGCAGTTGATGGTTATGTATCAGCTGGTTGTGCTGATGGTCTTGTTAAAGTTCTTAAATTAGAAATACCTGAAAGTAAAACGACAAAAAAAATTATTTTATTTTATTTTTTTCTATTTAAAATAATTTTAGTTGGTGATGCACGTATACGTGGTGTTGCTGGTCAAGCACAATTAACAAAAAATCAAACATTAGAAGGTCATGTAAGTTCTATATCAAGTATAGCATGGAATGAACAATTTGGAAAATTAACAACAGCTGATGCTAATGGAACAGTTATTGTTTGGGTTGATGGACCACAAAATGAATTTGTACAAGATATGCTTAATAATAGAACAAAAAATCGTATTAGTGATATGAAATGGAATTCAAAGTATGTTTTATTTTTAGAAAAAAAAAAAAATTGATTTATTAAAATTAAAATTATTTTTTTGGATATTAGTGGACAAATGATTTGTATTGGTCATGAAGATGGTAAGAGAAAGAAAAAGAAAAAACAATATTTCTAATAATTTGTTTAGGAAATGTAATTATTGGATCAGTTGAAGGATCAAGAATAGCTGGAAAAAGTTTAACAAATAATAAATTAGCAAAAGTAGAGGTATGATTAATTTTTTTGTTTAAACTGAATTGAAAATATTTTTTTAATAAATAAGATTATCTCTGATAATCGAGTCTAGTTCACTTTGTTAGATTTGGTTCCATTGATTTTTATTGAGTTAATATAATTGATGTTCTTTATATGAAAATATTAGTAAATCAAAAATGTTTGAAATTAATTTTTAATTATTTTAGTGGTCACCAGATAGTCATTTATTACTTTTTGGTTTTGTACGTGGTGAAATACATATATATGATTTCAAACTTAATTATATAGTTTGTTTAAAAAAAAAAATGAACTTTTTTTTTTTTTTTCTAACTGTTTGTTTTTTTTAAAGGGTCCAGTTCATATATTTTGTATTCGTGAAGGTGTACCATCAGCTGAAATAGCTGGTATTGAATGGTATGATGGAAGAAATGGTTTAATGTCAATGAATAGCAAAAGTCTTGTTATATGTTATGAAAATGGTGCTATGCAATTAATGTCTAGAGAAGATGATCCATCACCAATTGTTCTTGATGTTGATATGCATGTTGTATCAGTTAAATGGAATGATAATGGTTCAATGTTAGCTGTTGCTGGTTATCAATCAACAGGAGATAAAATACATAATTTTATTCATTTTTATTCACCATGGGGAGAGGTTGATATTGAAAGATAAAAAAAAAAAAAACTTATAAATTATATTTAATGATTTTTAGCATTTACGTTCATTAAAAGTAACTGGTAAAAGTATTTCTGATTGTGCATGGGAAGCTCATTCACTTCGACTTGTTATTGCAATTGATAATTTTATTTATTTTGCTAATTGTCGATTAGATTATAAAGTAATGAATTAAAAAAAAAAAAATAAATAAATTTCGTTTTTTTTTAGTGGTGTTATATTCAAGATACAGTTATTTATTCATTTTATACATGTACTAGACCCGAACATATTGTTGTATTTTGGAATACAAAAACAAATGAAGTACAAAAAAACAATATGTTTTTTTATGTATTAAATTAAATTTTTTTTTTTTAAATTAAAATCAAAAGGTACATTATCGATATGTTAGAAATTTACTTACACTTGGTGGTTATGGTTCATATTGTTGTATTGGTAGTTTTATTGAACGTGCATCATCAACAAATAATACATTAACAGATACACATGTTATATTATTATGTAATTCAATTGGTGTTACAATTGAATCAAAATATATACCATTTCAACCGATACATATTTATGTAACACAAACTTATGCAATAATATCTGCTAAATCATTAATTTTTATATGGGGTATTAGTGGATTTATTGGTTCACAAATGATTAAAAAACAACCATATGAAAAGTAAAATGAATTTTTATAAATAAATAATAAAATTTATTATCAAAATCAAGAGTTTATTATAGAATTAATATTTCTCATGTTTGATAGAAATTCGTGCTAATAGTCTTTTTGTGTACTCAAAAAGTGAGTACGCTATAGAATCGGTCAGTGTGTCTGTCCGTCCGACCGTTTACACGATAACTTTCGAAAGGAGAGTCAGATCATGATGAAATTTTCTATACAGTTCAGTCTTAACAATGTCTCGGTCGAGTTCGAAGATGAGAAGGATCCGTCACGAAATGGCTGAGTTATCGAAAAAATTGTCATTATTGACCAGACCATCCCTGAGGGGGGGTACAGGGATTTTTTTCAAAAAAAAAAATTTTTTCTCAGAATTATTCACAACATATATAAATCGACTCAGTTTTTAACGCTGATTCTGAATCTGATATTAGTTTTGAACCAAATCGTAGCTTTCTAACAAAACATCGCCTGAAAAAGGTCTCAAAATGTACAAAAACTGCATCCAGAAAGTAAATTGCCTAGAAATGTCTCAGATGATAAAAAACAAAGTGAATATACCTGTTCACTTTTTGAAGTACACCTAACACTCAGATTTAAATCCGAGGTTTTCGCATTTTTTTGTTTCTCGTTTAGATTTATTCAAATTGATGATCCAGCAACAGTAAGACATGGTGATGAACTTCAATTGAGTTTGATGGCAAATTTAGATGGCATGGTAATAGATATTTTATTGATTTATTTTATTTATTTATTTATTTTTTTATAAATAGGAAACAGAAGATCCTATAACAAGTATATGTGGATCAGATAAATGGTTCTTTGTGGTAGGTTTGATGTATTAATGTTAGTATAAGTACAAAATACAATTTACAAATGTCTTCTCTCATTATACGAAAAAAATCTGAGATAGATTCTATAAAATTTTTACTTTATCATTATCTTTTTTTTTTTTTTTGAATTATATTCTTTATTTGATCGAAATCTTTTTATGAAATTTTAGGCTCGAACATCTGGTGTTGTACTTCGTTATGCACTTCCAGCATGTACTTTAATGGAAAAAATTGAATGTCAATTTCGTATAAGTAAAATTGCACTTAATTCAATAGCAACGTAAATATATATATATATATATTAATTAATTAATTATATTTTTCAAAAGAAAAGATTTATTTTTATAGATTAATGTCAATTATTGATACAAATGGAAATTGTATGTTAATTGATATGGAAAGTAAAGAACCACGAGAAGATATAGCAAATTTTAAAAAAACTGATGTTTGGAATGTTGTTTGGGCAAATGTAAATTAATATATTAAATAAAATAAAATAAAATAAAAGTTTTCATCTATTAGGATTTACCTGATTCATTTGCAGTTATGGAAAAAACAAAAATATCATTTGTACGTGGTACTGATATAGAAGAAGCTGTACCATGTTCAGGTTATATATGTGATTATAATAATTTACAAGTTAAAGTTGTTATGTTGGATGAAATAATGAAAATGCATGTTAAAGGTGTACAAGCTCCATCATCAGATTATATAACAATATATGATAATAAAGTAAAAAAGAAAAATATTAAATTTTTTATTTTTTTTTTTTTTAAAGTTATTAAGAGATATGAAAACAGCTTGTGAAAAATTACCATTAGAACAAGTGAGCAGTTTAATTGAAAAAGATCCTCATTCACAATTATGGTATAAATGATAATTAAATATATAAATACTAAAAAAAAAAAATTTAATTTTTTATTTTTAGGCGTACTTTAGCTGAAGAAGCACTTAATCATTTAGATATTAAAGTAGCTGAACATGCTTTTGTAAAAATTCATGATTATTATGGTTTACAATTTTTAAGACGTTTACAACAATTTCAAGTAGATTATTAAAAAAAAAAATATCTTTTGAATTTATTCTTTTTTTATTCTAGGGTGAACAATTAAAACGTGCAGAAATTGCAGCATTTCTTAAACAAGATGATGAAGTAGAAAAAATTTATGTACATATGGATCGAAAGTATGTTCTTAAAAAAAATTGAGTCGAATTTTACAGTTATAATTTCCTCATAGGATCGTATTCTAGTATATGATGACATATATCCAATCGGGGCTAAAATTTTTATTGCAGATATTTGGAAATAGTCTATAGAAGTAGAATTATTTTCGTCTTCGAAAGCAGAGAAAATTTCCTATCAAATGATAATAAAATTTTCTTTTCCAAAAAGTGTTTAATTGATTATCAATTTGTAGGGATTTAGCTTATCAATTACGACGTAAATTAGGTGATTGGTTTCGTGTTGTACAAATTCTTCAATCAGGTGCTATAGCTAGTGATGCTATGCAAAATGAAGCATGGAATGAATTAGGAGATTTTTATTATGATCGACAACAATGGTTAGTTATTTTGATTTTTTCTATAATAACAAGTATCTAACTGAAATCCAAAATAGTGATTCGGATAGCCAATGAAGAGCTCTATCAAATGCATCCTATACCAGAATTATATAGCAAGGTTTCTAGAAAACCCAAAACCGTATTTTTCAGGCCTCAGAAGACTTTGTAATAATTCGTTTCTAACAGTACCAACTTAAAGAACACAAAATTCTGAAGAAAATGAAGGATCGCCGCCTTTCTTGATAAATTTCACTTTTTTTCCAGTTTTTGTAATGCTTATAAATTTTGAAAGGAAAGGCGGCGATCCTTCATTTTCTTCAGAATTTTGTGTTCTTTAAGTTGATACTGTTAGAAACAAATTATTACAAAGTCTTCTGAGACTTGAAAAATACGGTTTTGAATTTTCTGGAAACCTTGCTATATAATTCTGGTATAGGATGCATTTGATAGAGCTCTTCATTGGCTATCCGAATCACTATTTTTGATTTCAGTTAGATGCTTGTTATTATAGAAAAAATCAAAAATATATTTTCGTTTAAACTTTTTGTCTTTGACTGTATATTTGTTTTTGTTTTCTTTTACGAAGGGCTACAGCTGCTAAATATTATGAACAAAGTGGAAATAATTCTCAATTATTTTATTGTTATACATTTATAGATGATTATAGTGCTTTAGAAAAACTTAGTCAATCATTACAAGAAAATGATCCTTTACTTAAAGTAATAGTTTTATTTTATTTTCGATTAAATTTAAATTTTTTTTTTTTTTTGTTATAGCCTATAGCTGATACATTTGCTGGTGTTGGATTATGTGAACAAGCAGTTGATGCATATAAACGAGTAAATTAATATTTATATTATTATTTATATAATGAATATTTCTTTTGAAAAATTTAGTGTAATCGTATACAAGAAGCAGTACAAATGTGTATTGAATTAAGTCAATGGGATATGGGAATAGAATTAGCTCGTCATTATAATTTAAGTGATCTTAAAGCTTTATTAACACGACAAGCAAAAACATTACTTAGTCAAAATAAACCATTTGATGCTATTGAATTATATAAAAAATCTGCTAATTATTTAGAAGCAGCAAAAATTCTCTATGAAGTAAATAAATATTAAAAAAAAAATTAAAGTATTTTATTTATTATTATTTGAATTTTTTTTTTTTAGATTGCTGAAAATCATAGTAAAGAAAATCGATCATTATTAATGAAGAAAAAAATGTATATTTTATGTGGTTTACTTGTTGAACAATATCGTACTGCAATGAAAACAACATCACGAAGAGAAAAAAAGTCAACAGCAGCTATTTCGGTATATATATATATAAATAAAATAATATTAATTTCACTACAGAATAAAAATCAATCAATTGATTCTTTTTTTTTTGTTCTCTTTTAATAGGCATCTGATGCTTTGCAAGGTTTATTAACAGAAGAAACAACTGGTTCAGGAGGTGTTTCTGATACACAATTACTTGATAATGTTTGGCGTCCTGCTGAAGCTTATCATTTCTATATTCTTGCTCAACGTCAATTTAAAGCAAATAATCCTGAAGCAGCTTTACGATCTGCTCTTACTCTAACTGAATATGAAGATATTCTTCCTGTTCAAACAATTTACAATCTTATAGGTAATATATCACATTGATAATAATCTTTTCAAGTACACCCTCAAAAATTGATCTTAAATCAGATGCATTCAAATCACATATGAAATTTCCCAAAGATATTTAATAAATCAGCTCATTGGCAATCGGAAATTCACTGTGACCTTCATTCTATAGATTTAATTTTCTTTATCTATAAGAGTACGTCAGACTACAGTGTCTTGTAAAGGACGTTTTTTTTTTCATTCGCATTTTGCGGAGAAAAAGAATGACACATAGAGTTCCATGATACCAAAAATTGTTTACTGAAACCGGAGACTATTCAAGTTTTGCATAACCTAAAATCGGAAAGATCAATTTAAGATTGTACCAGCGATAAACTATGCACAATAGGAAGCAAAGGAAAGTGAAAAATTTTTTTGCCGAAAAATCACTAAAATTTCTTGTTAAATGTAACTAAAGAGGGAAGGGTCCCAACTGTCCAATCGCTTTTGAGCCGAGACTATGTGCATTATGTAGATCCAAATGAGTTATGAATACCCTGAAAAAAGTTCGGGCCGCTAGCCTATTGCTACGGAGATAGTGTACTTTTACAGTATTCTTTAAAAATGAATGCCGTGGTCCCCCTCAGGGGCACCAGAAAAACTGATTTTTGAATTTCGACTTGAAACTTTGAATAGAGACAGAGCTTAATCAGAATAGTTTATTCTGAATGTTTCTAAGATTTTTTCATCTGCTTCTATCCTAAAATAAGAACATCAAATCTGCCAGTTTATATAGACAAGTTATTCATAACTGTATCCTAGGATAGAAAGGGCGAAAAAATCTGAAATATTCACAGCAAACTATTCTCATTAAGGTCTGTCTCTATACAAAGTTTCAAGTCGAAATTCGCAAATCAGTTGTTCTGTATTCCTGAGGGGGACTACGGCATTTATTTAAAAATACTGTAAAAGTGCACTATCTCCATAGCAATAAGCTAGCGGCCCGAACTGCTTTCAGGGCATTCATACCTCATTTGGGTCTACATAATGCACATAGTCTCGGCTCAAAAGCGATTGGACAGTTGATGCCCTTCCCTCGTAAGTACTTCGAATGTTTTCAAAAGGTTTCAGGTCAAATGGTTCTTATCTTAGTGAAAACATTATACAGATCATTAACAATTATAATCTTCTCGTCATTTTCTCTTTGTTATTTTATCTATCGAACATATTGTTTTTTTGCAATAATAATAGACACATAAAAAAATCTCGAAAAATAAAACATAACTTCAAAATCATTGATTTCAAAGAAACTTTTTTTGAGAAATAAAACTGAAATCTTGATTATTTTTTGTTTGTACTATTGAAACTGAACCATCGACCTTGATAAAAAATTCTAGGATGCACAATCTGAAAACAAGTACATTTTTCAAATAGAAGGTCATAAAAATCATTGAAAAATGAGGTGCAAAAAAAAAAACTATATTATTCATGAAAGATCGTATCTCGGGCTATTATTTCACTTTCGATGTTTTTTTTTTTCTGACGAAAATTGACTTTTATTTAGGGTGGTGGTGTGATTATTACTTGAGAGAAATGAAATTAATGTTCTTTTTTTTTGAAATTTATTTATTTATTTATTTAGCACTTTGTGCAACATCATGTGGTGCATTTAATACAGCAAGTAAAGCATTTCTTAAACTTGAAGATGATCCATCAATAAATGAAGAAGATCGAAAAGAATATCAAAAATTGGCCTTTCAAATATTTCTTAGGTATGTTACAATAAGAAATCAGTATGCAGAATCATTTGCTTGTTCTTTTCTTTTTTCACACTTTCTTTTGTATGTTGTTATCAAAATCTCGTTCTTCTTCATTTTTTTTCTCTCTCTTTTTCACATTGTGAGTTATATGGCAAGACACCTTCTGATTGCCATTTTATACAATGAATCAATCAAATCAACAACCACTAGATGCATGTTATTTAGATAAAAGTGCATTTGTTTCATGGGAAAGGACTCATTATAATCATATATTCAATTGGAATTTATATAAAAATGATCAAGAAGAATATTGTATACCAATTATTGAATCATCATCAATACTTGATAGACCTTATTGTTTTGATAAGAAAAAACGACTTTCAAAAAATCAAATTATAATAGAAGAAAGTCCAATTAAAGATTATTTTAAAGCATCATTATGTGCTTGTTTAAGTTTTTTTTGGATGTTTGCTGGTATTGTTTGTCTTATTCAATCAATAAAAATTCGACATTTATTAAAACGAAATAATTCTCAATTTAATGATGAAGCAAGACAACTTTCAAATCGTTTATATACAAATTTAGTTTTAACATATGTTTTTGGTATAGTTATTATAGGAGTTTTAATTATGACTGTACTTGTAACATTTATTGTTGGAATTAAAGGATATTTTAGTAAATCACTTTGATCTATGTTATTGACTTCTTTTTTTTTTCTTGTATTATTGTATAATTTCTCGGAAGAATTGATTTGTTTTTTTGTTCTTTCATTTATAATTACTTTGTTTTTCAGTTCACAACCAAAAGACAAACGTCCTACACTCTCGGGACAATGCCCACAATGTAGCACTAGAATTAATGATTGGTATGTTATTGTAACAAACACAAAAAAAAAAAAGAAATGTTCAGTGAAAGAAATTAACATTTGAGTGTTGTATTCAAGTTACAGATAGGAGTTGATTTTGATGATGTTATTCATTATTCTGAAACTAATTTCAATTTAATATTATATAAATGTTCGATAGGAAAGAGGCGACTATCAATTAAAGAATGCACTTTATATAGGCTTGCTCTATCTAATAATTTGTGAATTATCAAATTCTATTCTGTACTATTCGTATGTTAATACGTGACGGTCACCTTCGTCATATTCGATACATAAACTATGATATAGAGCAAGTCGTTTTCTACAAGCATGCATATATTTCTTTATGCAGTAGAAAATTATCGAAGAATTTTCATTGGATCTAAAATTTTAGAATTTGAGACCAATTCGATGGACTCTAGAAAGGATAAGTGATATAGAACTTTTCACTAAATATTTTATCATTCAGACTTGATTTAAGTCACTTGCTAGACAAAGCAAACGTGCATGAATTATTTCATATTAGCAATTATTTTCATATCTTTTAATGAAATATAAAAAAAGATTTTTCACTGTGCAGCTGAAAAATAATAGAAAATATCGGAATAAAATGTTAATGATTCTCCATAGTATGACCACAATATACAATTAAAGCAGAAAAAATTCTTTATAAATTGTTTGAATAAGGATCTTGATCTCAATTTATTGAGTCAGTGAAGAAGCAAGCGAAGAGACGGTCAAATTTTCTTTGAAGGCATTATTTTCAACAAAAAATGACCGAAAAATCAGTTAATATCATCTTGGATGAGCTTTAAATTGTAGATTTCCACAACAATCACTGTATCCTTTCCCAAAATCCTAGATTATGATCTTTTATTTGTACTTCTCAAGTAAAATTTGATTTTACATAGAATTTGTTTCTATTTTTTCAGGTGTCTCAATTGTCCATCATGCGACTGGCGTTTTCCACCATGTATTGCTAGTGGCAAACCAATTATTGAATATGGTTTTTGGATTTGTCCAGCTTGCAAACATCGAGGCTTAGAAAGTGAAATGGCTCGTCTTGACGTTTGCCCTTTTTGTCATTCATCTGTAAATGGTTAGAGCTTTATGTTATACAAAATAAAGTTACTTTTTCTGTTGTTCTATCTTGACATTAACAACAATAATCATATTTCTTTTTTTAATTTGAAATAATTTAACAAAGTAAACAATATATTGTACTGTTGAACACAATTCATAGAAGAAGAAATTAAATTAAAAGAAAATGACATTAACATATTGAATTTACGCTATGATTTGAATATTTTTAATGGAAAAAGTGTTTCTTCTTTCTTAATATTAATAATATCTTTTGTTGTAACAAATATTATTCACATGAGCAAAGAATGAGTAAAAAGACTAGTCGTGTTGCTTAAGCCCAGTCTAGTCTTTTCCTCAAAAAGTCTTGATACATGACTAGTCACAATCGGTTATTTCTAGGAAATAGTACAAATATCGAAAATTTGTTTACGCTACATTTCATTCATTCGTATTTTTCATTACTAATCAATGTAATAAATCAACATAAAAGTTTAGTAGAAATAAAACGGGTTGTTGCTAGTATTTAGGCACTTCTAAAATACAACTGATGATACAGTCTATAAACAAAATATACTAGCCTTGACAAACACATTTAATAATTAAGGCTAGTTCTGTCTACTATTTAATACGCTTTAGAATAGTCACAATCACTTGATCTCGACTTATTTCTGATTGTCTGGCAGATGAAAGCAAGTTACTCTGGAATTTAGACTGTGTAAATTAACATGAGTGGATCTTTACGTTATGACTCACTGTCAGGATTTCCGTCCGATATTGAATAATGTCGGATTTGATGTTCAAATCCACCTTTCCTCTTCTTTTGTTTATTATTTTTCTGTCTTAATAATCAGTCTGGATGAGTTAGATCGACAAACGAACTAGACATAATGGAGTTCAAGAAGTTTCTGGGCTGGTCCAGACGTGATTGAAAAACATTTTCTGTCGAGGTAATTAATCATGACCGGTATTGAGGACATTTCGGACTTGTCATGCCACCCCAAGGTTAATATGTTCAACTCTAATACTGTGATGAATTTTGCTAAACATCTTAAAATCAACTTTGATTGCAAAAATATCACGTGACATAACTTCAAAGTCAATGACCGTTTAACTGTGTACAAATAGACAATTGATGCGACCTTTAGAGAGGTAATAAATAACTTATTTTTTTTTCAAAATTGATTTTCAATCAGAACAAAAATTGTTGCGTGTGGTTCTTTGTACGAACCATCGATAGGATGTCATTATAATTAGTCGATAAAAAAACCATGTAATAAAGGGAAAAGGAGAGTACTTCTTCTTCATAGTCTACACACTTTCATTCATACATGCATGTAATGTAGTCTTACATATTGCTGCCGATGGCGAGAGCGGCGTATTAACGATAAAAATCTATCGGAATCAATGCATAGGTGATTAAACTAAGGAACTATGATCGAATAGTGCAGATAGAAGGTCCAAAACAAGTAAAAATTATATAGTTTGTGGTAAATATCTCAAGCAATTACAGTTTGCTCTCATAATAATGCGTTCTAAACATGTGGAAGTGTTTACTACATATTTATAGTTATACTCATATTTAATTTTTCTTGTCATGGAATGTATCATTATTTACATTTGTTGACCTCTATTTAAATTATTATTCTTTATACTAATAAAGTTTCATGAGTATAATTTTAATGTTGAGCATGGCGATGAATTCCATTGCTGTAGCATTCTAATCAGTATTTATAAAACATTGAGATTCTTCACAAAAACTGAAGCTATACTTCTGCTTTTTGGAGATGATTCGCTTCAAGAATAGAACAAATAGCAAAAGATGTCTTCGTAAATGAAAATTATGTATCGTTTTAGGCACAGAATAGATGCGTAGTATTTCTCTCAGTGAGTCATAGTTCATCCTTCATGATAAACATACACCTACTATGTAATGCATGACATGAAAGGAAATGAAAAAGAAGCGTGACATATCAATGGGTGTAACTCTATCTATTAGTAAACTAATTAATATAAATACAGCAATCATTTCTTCATCATTCTATTTTATATAGAAAGTGTATTCAAGTATATTTATGCTCTTAAAAAGTTTTTTATTTATCTTTTGTGCTGCACTCGTCATTGAATGTGCACCTGCAAGCACCAATCAATCTTTAACATCATGTTTGCCTGGTGGATGTGTTTCATCGAATCTCTGTCGTTTCTCATGTCCTCTCGGTTGTGGACCTTTCTGTGCATCGGCCAAGTGTGTCAATGGCAAGTGTCAGCCTATTGCACCGTGCTCGGTTTGTCAATGCACAAATGCCAGTCAATGTATACATCCGTTCGTATGCGCTGATTGTGAAATTGGCTATGGACCATTCTGTACTCAATCAGTATGCATTAATGGACGCTGTCACATAATTTCTGCTTGCTCGCAGAAAATCGATGAGTCTTGTAAGGAATGTGCTCCATGCTTTCATCCTAATTACTGTGAAGCCAAATGTCCTCCATGGAGATATCCACTTTGTACCAGTTCCAAATGTGTCAATGGTAAATGTATTGTAATAGCTCCGTGCTCATTCTATGATTGGAAACATTGATGAACAACGCCTTGCATATATCTGACTTTTTTTGATTTATTTGAATAAAATCTATTCTTAATCGAGGAAAAAAAGATACTAGAAGCTAAAATTCCAATAACTTATTGTCTGAAATTAGTTCAGATGAATATGCTATCTAAGGATTTAACGGATTGCAAAACAAACTAGAATATATACATGACAAACAAAAGACATCATTCTTCTCTTGCCACTTTTCAACCTATTGGAAAAGTACATATTTAAATTCATTAATTTTCAGATTGAACAATCTTAAAGTCATATTACGTTAGATTTACATCCGGACAACAGACATTGTGTCACCTTCTCTTTCTCTCTCAAATACAATCATCTGAAAATAAACAGTTTAAAAGTACTTTATTTTCATTTATTTATTGTATTCAATTATTCACTAATAAATCTGGATAAAAATTAAAATATTTCATGATAACATTAAAAGTAAATTAAAAAACTATATCAATATTAGAAAACAGATAAAAAATATTTATATTACCTTGCCACTATGTTCAAATATAAGATAAAAGAAATAAATGACATCAAACTTATTATTGTATTGGCACCTTGCATTAAAATGAATGATAATATTTTATTTAAACGTATTACAAACCTAAATTTGAATTTTATTTTGTTTTATCAGATTAAATATGTGTCATTCATCTTATTGAAAAATCTCTTTGCTTCGTCATAAGTATTACAAATATTATTTAATAATCACAAAGAGGTAAAGCTTGATGTTGTAATATCATAAAATCCTATCGATGGAACCCGATTGGGTTCGTTATAAAGCACTTGATTATTAGCTCGTTGGGAACTAGAGCCGATTACGTCGAAAACTTTCGAATCTTGATGCCATCGGATCCGAAAAAGATCGACGGATTTTGTTGGGGCCGAGCGCTTATTTGTGTAAATAAAAATTCAGTCCAGAGTTGGAACCGGACAGGTTTTTTCTGTCCGGTCCGGTCCGGCTAGTAACCGGCCGAACGAATTTTACAGTCAAACTGGCAAAAATCCGGCGAAAATAATCGACCATAAAAGTATCTGTTCACATAAAATGTTGGCGAACGGAAATTGAATATTCACATGCAGAAATCCGAACTAGGGGTGATCAATTTACATTTACGAAAAATTTAAAAATCCAAAAATAAATTTTAAGAAATTTAACTTTAAAATAAATTTTCAAAAGTTTTATTTATTTTGAATTTTTATTGATTTAAACTGGATTTAAATAAATTTAAATAATTTTAAAAAATTTAAATTTATGTAAATCCAATTTAAAATTATAATAAATTAACAGCAAATCGCCACGCCTAATCCGAACAGGAAACTAAAGCTTGGGACTGAAACTCTCCCTTCATATTTTATAGTAAGGTGCATCGACTTTTTGAGCCCGACATCGATATAAATTAGCTATTCAGATCAAATCTGTTTTTTATCTTAATTTCAAAAAAGAAAAAAAAGTAAGTTTATAACAAATCTAACACAAAAATGTAAATATTTATTTTTCTTGACTCAGGCAGCTGCCTAAGTAGAACAAGAGAATAAATTATTTGATCGATGTTAAATTGAGCGATACACGAGAAAGAAATCGATAGAGATATAAAGAGAACAATCAATCGTTTATAGTCAAGTCGAAGACAAAATATCTATTGAGTTTTTCGCAAACACATTCTTCTGACTTGAAAATATCATAAAAAAACCGTTTTCAGTAGAGAAAATTCTTGGGTGCAAACAACAATTTTGTAATGATGAACTGACAAAAATCCGGTCCTGTCCGGCCGGACCGGTTCCAGTTCTGATACGGGCAGCTATTGTCTTCACACGGATAGTTTCGGATAGCATTATGATAATCATCATTCCAGTATTGTAAGATAACTGAATGATTCGTTGACCAACGGTAAGTATTTGAATAATGTGTGCTTTTTATGAATCTTAATAGCAGTTTTGGGGACGTACCAATCTTGCTAGATGCACAGAACCTTTTATTGTTTCAAAATAGTTCTGAAGCGATCGCTCGAAAAAGTTAAGAGGGTGTTGGTGTGTGAGTGTGGGTGCGGTGTGGGTGTGGGTGGGTGTGGGTGTGAGTTTGGGTGTAGTCGTTTCTTTTCTCACACCCACACCCACATCCACATCCTCCGACTGTACCCAGGCAGACTGACACCCACTCTCCCAACCAAGACTGGAACTGGTACATACCTATCCTCACTCAACTTTCACTCCATCCTAACCGACGCTCAAGGTTTGTTGTATAGAGAGATCTTGCTTGTGATCTTAGGATCATTAGGACATAATCGATTTACAACTTTATCGAAACCGTCTGATGAAACCCTTAAGCAAGGCAGAAATGCGTCACGGTATGCTTTACTCACCCTACACTATTTAAGTGTTGCTCAAGGAGAGTGATGTTGATTTCAGTTGTTTCCTTCACTAGTGGGTCGACCAATAAAAATTCACTCAAGTGCAGTGTACGGCATCTCACAGCATTTGCAAAAAAAGTATTAATACCTCGCCGAGATTTATAAAGTGAGAAAGAAATGAATGGACAGAAAGGAATAGCGAAGGCGTGAGAGAAAGAGAGAAAAGTATATGTTCTTTCTCTGCAAGAAACATTGAAATCATTTTGAATTTTGCTTGCGACGACGACACATACTCGAACAAGGTGAGTCTGTTAAGAAACAGAGCAAAGTTTCGTCATTTACTCTGACGGATATTCTAGCTCTCTCTATGCCGAGACTCATCGGAACAAATGAAAAGTCACTCCATCCCTTCCAACTTACATTTTTCTCGGAAGCTCTGATTTTCCAAAAAGTCTACTTTGTATCTCGTGAGGTCATTTTGCTAAAAATTTCCAATTTCAAGATGTGGTGTATGGATACAGGTGTCCCAGAACGTTTGCAACATCCTATATTTACTACATATCGCGACACCGACAAAATAAAAAATCTTGACTTTTTCTTTAAAAGATGCGTGTGTAGATGTCGCTGTGGCAGAGACTGTGGGGCGTGCCTAGGGGAATGGTTGGGAGTGTGGATGAAGAGGCATTCCAGACCCACACCCACACCCACCCACATCCACAGCCCACACTCAAGCTTGCTTTGCATATAAGAAAAATGTCGTTTTAATTTTTCGTGACTTTTTTCAGCACTGCAAAAAGAATAAAAAAAAAACACTTTGGGAGAAAGCGTCTTTTTGAAATACATTTTTAATGTCTGCGAAATTAGGTGTTTCATTTTCTTGATGAATCACTACGACTTATATTTTCGATTTCATTGAAGAAAAACTCAATCCAAATCTGTTGTTAACCAGAATTCAATCCTAAAGCTCTATCTATCAGAGTGTGTCTATGGGTATGGATATTATTTTCGTTCACACCCACACCCTTTTGCAACACAACTACAATTACAGCATCAATTGAACCAACACTTTTAATGGAATTTCTCTTGGAACTTTTCAGGTGTGGGTGTGAGTGTATGTGGGTGTGAACGCCCCGTAAACGGCTACATTAACATCTTTCCTTGCCGCACACCCAACCACTCGTCATCCACACTCACGCTCACGCCCACACCCACATCCACACTGTTAAACTTCCTTTATTCATTCTTTTTTTTACACATGCAGAGTCGAGAGAACACTTTTACACGCACAAAACACATGTATATATATCGAAAAAAAATATAAACATTCCAAAATGGAAAGAAAAAGAACAAAAAAAAACAAAAGAATAATCAGAATCAGAATGTATCATAAGATACAAAGCACATGAAACATAATGCATCACAAGACAAGCAGACTACACAATTACACAAGTAAGAAAGGATAAATGAGTATTTTAAGATGTATCATGGCCAGTGGCCATGACACACACCATATCCTGCAAAGTCTGTCAAAAAAATTCACCTAAAAATCATCCAAAGTTTACGTAGTTGAGCCATCTTTGCACATTCTGTTAGCTAACGGCATCATTTGTCCAAGCAATCGTGCCGGTATGATGTGTTTTGATGCAGTTGCTCGTTCTACATCCGCAGTTACAGACTTCTCAGTGACCAAAAACGCAAACAGTAGCTTTCCTAGAAAAAAATTCCCTTCATGAAGGGGACCATCTGCACTGTGGAGTTTATTTTCATTTGCAAGCCAGAAACGGAACAAGCTGTACAACATTCGATGAAATTTATATTTTGGCAGCCTTGAGCACAGGAAACTATCGAGTCGAACACAGAACACAAAAATGGTGCGCTGCATTTTATCAACACAAACTCACTTACTTCTATTCATGTTGTGGAGAAGTCTTATTTACCAATCAACATTTATGGATTAGAGCGTAAAGGTATCGGTTCGGGTGTCAGCCTTCTAGTTACTCCTTATGGATGCATCAAATTCAATTTTTTGCTTGGGTTTGACTAGATTTAATCAGAGTTAAGGTTTAGGTTCGATGGAATTTACTTTTAATGTACTTCCAACAGAGATTCTAAAATTTTGGTACTAAAACATATCAAACCTTGGCAAAGTTTATTATATCAATTTTATTCAGTCTTTCTCGCTTTATTTAATATTGCTCCTAGGTTTCCTCTGACATTAAAAAATGTACTAATGTTTGGCTGGGTTTGACGAAGATTTGATTTATTTCCCAGTTTTTCATTAAACCTTGTCAAGTTTAAAAATTTTTTTAATGTAAGATGATATCTAATAGCAGTAATGAATAGAGGGAGGAAAATTGAATAAAACTGACGCAAAGATTCTGCGGAATTTGATTGCATTCGATGCCAAAAGTATAGAGCCTCTGCAGGTTGTAAATCAAACTTGAGAGTGTGGGTGTGTGAGTGTGAAGGCATCATCTTAATTTATGCCTATACTCACACAACCGCACTCGCATCCGCACATTCATCCACACCCTTCATAATACAAACGACATGAAGAAAATGTCTCTATGAAACACATTGATAATTTTTCATTGCCGCCAAACTTTTTTTAATTATCTCGATGAATTATTAAAGCTGTGTCTGTTGCTGTCCTCCACTACTCTTGTTTTCAGATTTGCAAAAGTAGATCTAGAAATGGCCAATATAGTCAAGCAAAGATTTTTTGAAGTCAAAAAGACTATCAATTCTTATACAAATAACAGTCCAGTTAGCTTCATTCTGGATTCTGTGAAAATGAAAACAGGCATCGAACCTGCTTATATCATTCTGGGTACGAGAGTGTTTTTAAATATACATTTCATCATTCTGTTCATCTTTTAGGTATGTGTAGTATTCTTTCTGTCTATCTCTTATTCGGTCCGGGCAATGGCTTTGTTTGTAACATGATCGGACTTATATACCCGGCATATACATCGTGAGTTCACTTTAGTTACGAAGCTGATCCTAGAAATATGATACAAATCGATATTTTTCAATCTATGTTCTTTTCAAAAGTGTATCGATCTGTGTGTGAATATTGTCGGACGTGATGTTGGCCTGTTTCTCCTATAGACATCCGCATTCAGCCTTTTACGCACACCACAATACATCCTCATTTCTTAACAAAACATGAAATCTTCTAGTTTTGATTTGGTGTCATGTCTTTTGAAGTACTAGAAGACGAAATCTAAACATACTGAGTCAATATTTGTTGCTTGTATGGCGTAGTTGAGATAATCGAAAAATGAAAGTAAAGGCGACCTACCTAACATAACTTTGTTTAGCACGAGGATTGTCATTATTTATGTTCTTGAAAGCAATGAACATTTCTTAAATCGGCTTTTATTTATATCAATTCGAAAACCATTATCCAGTTGAGCTCGTACAGCTTAAACTTCTGAAAAATGTGTTTCTCGAAAATTCTGTAATGCAAATGCGATTTTTCTAATTTTTCAGGTTCAAAATAATCCAATCAACAGAAACATTAGATATAAGGCACCTACTGATATTTTGGATGATGTATTCATTGTTGGATTGTATTGAATATTTTATTCATGGTTTACTCAATGTTTTAACCTTTTATTGGCTTATGAAATGCCTTTTTCTTACTGGATACTGGAACTTCATCTCGCCATGTAACGAAAAACTATTTAGCAAGTCCAATACAGCTCAAACTAATGGTAAGAACTTTTCTTTTTCTGGCTACACAATAGACTAAAGTCAACATTGTTAATAAAGAAATATGATTCAGTGGATTATGCAAAAAGACTATGAAGAGATTTAAAAGTAATGCAGTATTAATTTATTTTGAAAAGATTCAGCGTAAAACTGCGATAAATATCATAGTAGATTTTAAATAAAATGTAAAATTTTTATGCGACTTTTTGATAAGAAACACTTCCTATCATTAGGAGTAATAAAAAGATGGAAAAATTTACAATACATATATATGCTGAAACTACCAGACAGAACAAAACCTTATTATTAATGATATTCATAATTGATGAACGCTCTTCATTCATCTGATTCGAAGACTTTTTTCGAGAATGTTGATAGAATATTGTATTTGTATATAATAATACACGAATTTTTAGGATGTGAGTTTGGGTGCTTGTCTTTTCATTCATCCACAGCCACACACCTAACTCACACCCGCACGTACCCAAACCCAAGAAACTACTATTTAAGCTAAAATAATTTCCGTTCGACGATATTTATTTCTGCTTTTATCGTGACTCTCTGCAGAGTGAATAGACGAACAAAGAGTCTGACTTTCCTTTTTGTCTAACAATGTAGTTTAACGCAATTCAATCAGAAGCTTTTTCATTGACTATCATGAGTCGTATTGTTTTATTTAGAGCGCCTTAACAATAACTTTGCAAATGCTGTCATTTTTGCACTTCACACCCTTCTTGCTCTTGTCATGTATATTTTGCGTGCTCATTATCTGGGGTTGTGGTGTGGCAGTCTTTTCTATCGAGCTGGTCTTGGTTTGGGTACTGCTTTATATTACATTGCTGTATTTTTCGGAAGACTTCGTTATATTATACTTAATTTCCATCTTAATATTGCTTCTTATAATCTTGGTTCTGGTTATATTCTACTTCCTATCATTGGTAATGTTTTGGTTTCTGGTTCGTTTCGTCGCTTTCGTATGCCTCGTGATTTATTTGACAGGCTTATTGACAAACTCCGTCACCAAGATATAATTGGGATTCCTTCAGTTATTATTATTGGTATTTTATGTGCCATAGGCATCTACTATTTTCGTCTGTACTATATATGCATTTTCGTTGCGTATTTTGTTTATTATGTAGATCGATATTTTGTTCGAGTTCTTTCTTATATTGGTTTACGTCTTGCTTTATTGCTCTGCTACATTAGTCTTGGTCTTGCTCCTCTCCTTTACTATTTGGGTGTAGTTCTCGGCAACCTTGTTTATTATATAGCTGTTCCTATTTCTGTTGTTTTTCTTTATCTTACTTTTGGCTTTCAACTGCTCCACATTTGTGTTCACTACGGAATTCTCGATAGTCTTCCTGAATGGTACCGTGTTTTTATTGACTATTGTCGTAGTCGCTTCCCTGCCCATGGCCTTTTCAACTCATCATTCAATTTTATTTCAAGAAAGCGATATCGTAACTAGGACAAATGTTCAATGAATCGAACATTAGACTAATATTGCCTTCTTGCCATTGCATTACAGCACTCCTGTGTAAATTATATATCAGCGTAAATAACTGAGAATAGGGCAGGTGTCTCCGTAAATCTATCAAGTTCTTTTGTCCACACCTACATTTAGCAGTGTTGCACATCTTGAAACTTGGGGAATTGAGTATGTTTACAAATTTTGACATAGATGACGCTGTACTTAGGGTCTAAAATTTTTCGAAGGATGATGTGGGTGTGAATGTGTATCATGAAAAGAAAGCCACGACTAGTTTCGACCTTTCTTAAGGGTCTCATCAGGCGGCTTTGGGTACCCGTGATTGTGCTGGGTACGAATGAGAGTGTGGGTGTGTATAGTTATCACAAATACCAATTATTTTCGATGTTGCTGACTCAATCTTGTCAAGCGGCACAAGTAAGGTAAGGATGTGGGTGTGTTTAGTTACCACGAAACTATAGTTTTTCGATTTTACTAAAAAAAACCTTATCAAGTGGCAAGTATTTGTATCGATGATTCAAAAATAGAAAAGGGTGTGGATGTGGGTGTGTTTAAAGGAAAAAGATAGAATTAACAATGTAGTAAAGAAGAAATAGCAAAGACCAAAGAGGAGATGGAAAATAAGTAAATAAATAATGAATAAATGAATGAGTGAATAATTAAAGAAATAACTAAAGTAATGGATAAATAAATAAATAATTGAATAAAGAAATGAACAAATAAATGAATAAGGGTGAAGTGTGGATGGTGTGGGTGTGGGCACGGCTGTGAGAATGGGTGCGAGTATTAAGGAAGAACAGAGCAACACCCATACCCACACCCTCTATTGGCTTGTTAGTTTGTCATTCGATCGATACGACAATCTTTATGTAGTCGATTACGGAAATGGTCGAGTACTTAAATTCAATATCCAACGGAATGGTTAAGTCGGTAGTACTTTTCATCAACAATTCATTGCCTTTTTTTATTGAAACTTGCAATCTTGATGCTCACAGTGAGCATGGATTTTTTTTCAAATAGAATTATAGTATTCATCAGATGACGATAATAATCTACATAAAAAGTTAAATAAAACCAATTAAAATCACATAGATAGTTTGCGATTGTTCATCTTTCAATGCTTTATCGACTGTGAAATCGATATAGAGCTGCAGATAGCTCAGTTTCAATGCGGGAAAACGTAAAAAAGCGCTATGTCAAATAACGATGCCAGCATCCCAAAAGATCCTAATGAGTTTATTTTTATTATCTGAATGATTAGCACTCATTCTGATTATCTTTTACCATTTCCTGTTATATTCTTTCACAAGTCATTTTTACCTTATTCTTTAAAATTGATCGGATAATAACAAGATTCTGAAAATTCTTTTATTCTATTTTATTATTGCAAAAGTTATTATTTATCAAGAAAAGATATCCATTATTGTTCAATTTCTTGTATTTATCTAATAATTCGAAAGTATGCCAAGTAAAGTCAGTAGTGGTTAGAGAATACAAGAACGGTGATGTATCTGCGATTAGTTTAGTTATTCTTTTTCCTTCCCGAGTTAGATCCTGCAAAGAACTGGAATAATCATTCCTCACAATATCTTGTCGCTTTTGTCAAAATTGAGAGTGACAGTATGGATACAAGTCACAATGACAGTTCAACCGTTGTCCACCCTCACCTATTATTAACAATCAGCGCTGAATCTATGTATGTGATGCTCTACAGTTCAGACTACTAAAATCATCACTGGCTTTCCGATGTGTATTTTTCAGAGATACTAATTTGTTGTCATCACTTATTTATCTCAATCTGCTGCTCGCAGCTGTCTTATCTTTTTTTCTTACCTTTTCAGTTTTTTTGCTAGGGTGTCAGCCGAAAGAATCCACTTGGTCTTCTCATGATTTTAATGTGGTCTTATCTATTACATCTACATTCAATAACGATAAGTATTCTGTTATAAGACGGGCGCACATCACGTTTGTCATTAGTACATGGATCATAAAGATGAGCAATGCCAATTAATTTATGACACTTACTCCAATGTATCGGACACTGTTCTACACAAAACTATTCTCATTATCGATCTGCTTCCTCCTACTGACGATGTTAATGCAGCACAGTGGACATGTGAATGGCTTCAGAGCAGTGATTCGAATATCAAAACGCAAATTTACAAGGGCATCGACGCTTGTTGGCCAACCGAGTCTGAGTTAATTCAATGTTTAGGTGTGGTGATAACAGGATCGACTTGCTCGTGTGTCAATGATTATCCTCACACAGAACCATTGTTTGTCTTTTTCAAGACAATTATTCGACTAGAGATTCCTGTCCTTGCTATTTGCTACAGTGCACAGATGTTGGTTCGCTGGTTGGCAGGAAAAGAGAATGTCATACGTTTACCAGAGCCACACATTGGTTTCGTTCGTATAAAACTTCTTGTAGATAGTAACGAGTATCGTTGCCTTTCTTTATTCGACAATGTGACGGATGGATCATTGGTTTCTACGAGTTCGCAGTCTGATGGATTCATTTTGCCCAACGAACAAAAGAGATTTCCGATCCAAGTGGGATCAGTAATGCAAGAAACGCGATTTTTTCACGCAGCGACTTCAACTAAATGGAAATACCAAGCATTCCAACTATTGAATCTTCCTATTTGGGGCGTCCAGTTTCATCCTAATTGGCTTGTAGATGGAGCAGAAATCGTTTTCAACATTCTTAAGTTACATAATTCGAATATCATTGTGGAGAGAGAAGGCACTATTGACGAAGATGGACGTCGCCGTATAGCTCGTGGATTTCTTTCTGCATGTCATCATCATAGGATCCTAAAGAGCTCCGAAATGAGTCCGATCTAACTTTTGAAAAATTCTTGTATCAAAATATTTGCAAGTGTCGCATATAAGTTCAAGACAACAATAAATGTACGTACAGACATATGTGTTGTGAATATATGCACGTAAATAGATTGAGGGTGAGAGTAAGAGTAAAAGGTGTAGGTGTGGGTGGTGTGTGAGTGTTCACTTCTTCGTCATCCACACTCACCCACATCCTAATCAAATAAGCATTTACGAGAAGATTTTGTTTTTCTTGTATATGTACCGATTGTCTTGCACCCTTCGGGAAAATGTGTAGTATCGTTCAAGGACATTTTGATATGTATGGTACGGTTACAATGGCTAAATCACTCTCATTTATATGGTCTTTGATTGGTACCCCAATTTATTGTCATCTACCCACTGATCATGTTTAAGAGACATTTAAGAAATTTGCAGAATGGTTGGATAATGGAACAATACGATTGACAGTGATTGAAGTAGTGGATTTTAATCTAGATAATTTACGAAAAGCACATGAACGAGTTTACAAAAGTGATTTAATTGGAAAGATTGTAATGAAGTTCAATTAGAATACAAAACATAACGGATATATCTTATTCAAGCTCATCATACACATATTGTCATAATTCTTCTTTTTCTATTGTTTAGCAATTTAGAATAGAAGATAATCAAGAGATTTCACTGCATTATACAAGTTTTTTATGTATTTGAATTGAAAATTTAATAATTTTTGAGAGTGAGAGTGTTGTTGTTTTCATCACCATAATCCTCACTCAGTCTCATCTTCAAAATTGTAATCATAATTTGAATGAAAGAAAAACAGAGAAAATGTTTCTTTTTTTAATGTGAAATTGAATCAGTGTATGTTAACAATAGGCAAAGAAAAAGAAAGTCAGAGCAAGAGATTTGTTTGCTCAGTCACTGTTGTTCTTCAAATTGATTTGCATTGTTGAAACCAGATTCATTACTTGTCCACATCTGCAAAAATAAGTTTCTCTATAATGAACATCCTGATACATCAATACTTACAGTGAAATTTTCTCGGAGCAGTTGCATGATTACAACACTATCTGAAAGCGAATGGGAAAAAAATCAGCGTTAGTATAGATTTCATTTACTTTTGTAAAAATTATCATCGATAGAATCAAGTTCAACTAATGCGTCATTAGCAGCCTACGCAGTAGGTATTTGTGTAAATAAAGAAATAAAATGGATCGAATCGAACAAACCTATTTGGCTAAGCGACAAGCTACATCCAGTTCATTGAGAATTTCGTAATGGGTGTGGGTGTGGGGTGTGGATGGGATGGGTGTGAGTGTGGATGCGAGTGATCACCAGATTGATATCCACACCCCACACTCACAGCGTCACCACAACCACACCCACACCCAGATTAGATTATTCGAGGTACAGCTGGTCACAGCAAATATTAGAACTCATTCATAGTTATCAACCATCGGAAGTACCACGATATAGATCGAGGGTGTGGGTATGTGGGTGTGGGTGTGGGTGAGCGGTGATGAAAAAAATACCCACACCCACCCACACCCCGCACTCACACCCACACCTACACCCACCCTAAGGGTGTGTGGGTGTGGGGTGTGGGTGAGCGGTGATGAAAAAAATACCCACACCCACACCCGCGATCGAAAAAAGTGCAATAACATTGCGATTGATCGGGAACATTGGCTGCTGACGATCATTATTTTAAGTGTTCAGTTTTTTTTTCGATTCTAGAAGATAAGTTTCCATACGAAGTGCCTACTCTTGTTTGTGGTGTTTGCATGAAAGCATGTCCTTACGATGATATTTTCGTTTTGGCTGTAATGACGATCACAAGTTGTGCTACACGTGCTTTGAACAATCATGCACAACTAAGATGAATAGCGGTGATGTGCTTACGTGCGGTTTATGTAATTATCAATTATAGGATGGAGAAATTAATCAATTGCACGTACCTCGAGATCAGAAGAAGACATTTAATAATGTTGTTATTAATACTGGAGGTTTCATCAAATGCCCAAATCGAGTTTGTAAGTGGCTAGCAAAAGCGCGAAACCCAGATGAACGTTTTCCAGTTGTGTGTCACGCTTGTCGCAATGAGTTTTGTTCGATTTGTAATCAACAATATCACTATCGAACGACTTGTCAACAAGTAGCACAAATAACCCAACAATGGTCTGTTTGGTGTAATACAGGTAAATAAAGACGAATCAATGAAAGTCAGTTGGAGCTTACTACATATATATTTTGTTTTTTCTTCATTCTGAAGAACGCGGAAATTATTGGAGAGCTCGGGCACGGCAAGATGCTGCATATCGTGCTCAATTAGACGATTATGAAAGAGAAGTAGCGGCGAATGCTCAACGAAACGAAGAGTTGTGCCGCCGTTACGATGAACTGAAAGTTGATGAAGATTTCAAAACTCAGAACCGTCGTCTTTGTCCACATTGTAAACGAGTTGTTCAACATATGGGAGGATGTCCTAGCATGATATGTGGGGAAAATTATCATGGAGGTGAGCAGCAATCAGGATGCGGTAAAAATTTCAACTGGGACAAAGTTCAGCCTTACATACAGATTATGAATACGGCTCCAGAAAAAATTAAAAACGATCTATCATGTCCAGAAAATCAACAGATAATCGTACATACAGGCATCAGGTAAATCATTCGATACAGTTAGTATAGATGTCTATGAAAAGAAAACATCATTTTCAGATGTGATAGTTGTCACAATGATATTGAAGGTATTCTTTTTGATTACATACATTGTTCATCATTGATTTTTTGCGACAAATGCAAACAACGATGTACACTGACTCATTCGGAAGAACTTCGTCAACAGCAAAACCAACAGCATGTATTTCAATTGATAACGAAACCCGAATTGATACGTAAACGACGACGGTGAATCGAAGAATTGAACCAAACTTTTTCGCTTAGAGTTCTTTTTTACAATGATATTTGCTAAAAGAGCTCATAAGTATTCATTGGTAGTCGTAGTCATACGGCTTTTCTTATCATCTTCTTCTTGTACCTTGATTCAGGTAAGCGTGTACATGCTTCTAATATTGTTCAACATACTGTTCTCAAACACAAATGAACAACAGTTAGCATTGTAAATAAACCGCACATTTTTCTTTCTATAACAATGTTAACAAACGCTACAGTACAAGGAATAGACCCCATTAGAATAAAACAATTAAAACAGTTCATAGTGAGTGAATGACTTATATTTTTCTCATCTAAACAAAAAAAAAGAGCAGAAACGCGATTGACGAACATACTTTAGCCTGTTTTCTAAGTACGAACTTTCTTAATAACCATGTCAATTGAGTATAGTAAATTTTGGGTGATATTTTAAATGTCACGAATATATATTCTCTATGTGTGTCTAATATTATATATTCGAAAAATGTAAAAAGAAAAGAAGCAAACTTAAAACGATCCAAATCCATCAAACAATCTCTATGCATGTTATTTTCACAGAATTTTCAGTAGTTATATGTGCTTCTTAAGAATAGGAAAAATTTTCATCGTACATCTTCATATATTACTAAACTTTGTTTTTTTAAAAATTAAATTCATCCTAGAAGAGAATAATATTATTCCTGAGATGTAGATTACTTGAAGTATAGAATCAATCAATTCTTATAAGAATTCATCTAAATAATACTTCAAACAACCTTGATCTTTGAAATAGAACCCTTGTCTTTAGTGATGCATTTAATTGAAAAACCGACAATGTAAATATCTTCATTTTTTTCGATTATATTTTTGTTAAAATTTCTACGTATTTTTTACAAGTTTTCTGTTTGATCTGCTGCTGTTAATTGTTCAAAAAAAAATTGTGATTCATTTATTATATACATGCTTTGAAACGTATCAACAATAGCTTTCTGATAAAAATAAAACATATTGAGGTCGCTCATTTATGCTACGACCACCAACAACTTTTTACCAGTTCTACATACATCGCTCGACAGCGATGTGTTCTACAGTAATAGCTTTGCACAGAATTGCAATGTGCAGTCGCGTATAGAGACATCTATTCATTGTTTGATTTTTCTTTTCTTCTAAAAATACCTGTTCTTTATACATATGAAAGTTCTCTTTGGGATTTTAGCAATGCTTAAATTTTGATCAGCACTTTTTTGTCCTATCATGTGATTGGCATAAAGCCATCATGAATCATTCAAAGATGATTTTTCTTTGGTATGTGTTACATATGCATCACTACGTAGTAAACAGCAAGCGTTTTATTTTCTCAATAGCAACAATGACGTTTTGTCTTGATCATTCATTTTCTGTCGAAATCGGTGAATGAGTACGAACAATTGCAATACAAAAGTATGTAAAAGAAAAAATGCAATATATATGTTTGTCTTTTTTTCATTTTCAAATAATTTTTTCTATTAATATTACGTTGAAGATAATCCACTTATAAGTTTCCTAAACTATTTCTTAAATTCCGTTGACCAATATATCTTATAATGATAGAGCACGGAAGATGTTTCACTCATAGAGTTATTTTTGTCACTAGAAATAGGTAAAATTTGCAAAGATTAAGAAGTAATCGAGAAATATGAGGAAAGTTCTAATTCAAATAAGTTTAAAGTGCTACGCATTTTCTCATGAGTAACAAGAAGACGAAAATAAAACCCTAGAAAAAATGAGTTAACATTCTAAACGAATGCATATATCATCATTGAATGAAAGTGGTGTAAATTTTTTTTTCTCAACGTAATTCTATTCTATCCGAGAGAGATCTGCTGAAATTTATATTTCTCTAGTAAAGAAATAAAATAATTTCACTAGATTGAACAATTTATTAGAATGAAGCTACGAACATATGATAAGGAATCTCTAGGATTTTTGTTTTGTTCTTTGTTACTTTTTATGTGTTTGTCAATAGACAGTTTTGCACTTTCTTTTAGTTTCATGTAAAGAACAATGCTTTGAACACGAAGGTAGCCAGGTTTTTTTACTGTGATTTTCAAATTTGATTGAAATTCAACATGATATATAACGAAATTGAGAAACAAATGAATATATTTTTGATAGGTATGTAGCGGTAAGCAGACAATAAATTTCTAATTAACAACTAGGTCGATACATTTTTTTAAAAAATTCATGTGAAGTTTGGCAATGTTGAATTCAAATAATCGAATTTATTCTTTGAAAATAAGTATATTAATAACTTGAACATTTCACTGTTATTCAGATGACATCAACAAATGATATTGGACTTGCCACTGAACGTATTCAGTGTTCAACACCGATAGACTTAAACGAACTCATTTGTTCAACAATATGCGAAAATATTTTATGGAAACCAGTTGCTTGTCAACAGTGTGAAACTCATTTCTGTTCAACTTGCATTAGACAATGGCTAAGTAAAAATCCGAATCAATGTCCTATGCGGTGCGACAGTTTCATTCAACGATCGTGTTCTAAATTTATTACCAGACAATTGGCTAAATTACACGTTATTTGTATTTATCAGCCGAATGGTTGTAATGAAGTTAGTTGAGCTCTTTTCTCTTGTCTCGTAGAAAAATAAAATCTTTAATCAATTATTCGCTCTAGGTTATTTCATATGAAGCACTCGAAAAACATGAGATGACATGTGAATATCAACTTGTAAAATGTAATGGTTGTCTCTTAGAAATGTTGCAAAAGAATTTTATTGAACACCAATCACAATGTTCGATGATTGTAACGACGTGTCCACATTGTAACATTGTTTATAAAAACAATGATATTGTTCAACGACATTCTGATGCAATTTGCTTTAAAGAACAACTTCAACAACTTCGCCAAGAATCACAATATGAAATTCAGCTTCTGAGAGAACAGATTCGACAAGCACAAAGTAAGATCCAAAAACATTCAATGAAATATGAATAAGAAAAATTTCATGAATCGATATTGATTGATGTTCAATCATTTATAACGTATGATTTTAAAAATACATTTACTTGACTGCTATTAAAAAGTTAGAGAACAATATACTTTTCTCAAACGATTTTTTTTAAACACGAATAGGTAGTTCTCATATATAAATGAAGAACTTCCAAGTATAATGCAGTAGATCTTGTGCTGGATAAAGAGCAATAGATTTTCATGATTCAATTCAACAGAATTATGAAATTCAAAAAAGCATACAAATCTGATAGAATTTTTTTGTCGATTGTCATTTTTACGTAGTTGTTTTAAATGTATTCTCATGGACTTTTTCGTCAGTTTGAATCATATAAAAGTATAATGGGTTTTAATTGCATGCTGTGTTATTGATGTCAATTTGATATTGTATTTTTAAACTACAAAAGTTTTCAAAACCTACTTAGTTCACTAATGAAAAGTAACTGTTAAACAAGTAATATCTTCGAAAGATATTTGCCACATTAACTATAGAATGATTATGTTTTTTGCTATAAGCTTGTCTGAGAAATTCCGAAGTGTTCGTCGAAATGAAAAACTTTTACTGTGACTGTTTAGAAGCGAATGGAATTTTACAAACATTTGAGAGAAATTTTTTAAGATTATATATCAGTTCATAGAAACTAATTAATGTATTCAATGTTATTGAATGGAGTAGTGTTTGAGATATTTTTTCATATAATTATCAATCAAGATATATTTTCTCAATGACATTGATCATTATTTATAACATGGGAATTTTTTTATGAGCTTTTTCTAATAATATTATATGATTTTGTTTTAATGTAGCATAGTGTTTTTGTAATAAGAATCGAGAAAATCATATCTTTCTAATCGACAAAGTGATCGGTCGTACTACTATCACTTTTTAACGCTTTACTATTCCTTCCAAATGAAACCAAGAAAAATCTTCTCATTTCATTGATTTCTGCGTCAAATAAAACATCTTATTCTAAATGAAATTGAAGAGTTTTTGAATGAACTTAGTTCATCGTGAGTTACAATTCGATTCAGTCAAAATTTTTTTCTAGGAAGTATCAAACTTATTGTTTACCTCATAGTATTCTAAAAAAATAACGAAATGAATGGTAAACTTGAATTTGTTCGAAAAAAAAAATATGGCAATTAAGAACATCGAAATAAAACTTTATTGTAAAAAGTAGAAAAAATTTTAAAGAGAAACTTTAGAAGAATGTGTGATGAGAATGTCATTATTGGACGATGAATATTGACTTATCTTACTGTAAACCTATTATTCGGCTATCAGACTATTGGTCATTCAGCACAATGAAATAGATAAAGAATAATAATAATAAGAATCTTCAGTTGTTCATTATTCGAGAAACAATATAAAGATGGCAGTCACCATTGAATCAACACGTATTATGAATGATGATTTAAATTTCATTAACTCGAATAATGAAGGTGTAGACGAAAGTCGCCATGCCCTAAATATCCACCTACAACCTAGACGATTGCTTCGAAAAATTTTTAGCTTATCTATGATTTTTCTTTTTTCAATAATAAACATTTGATTCAAATTAAGCTGGTTAGTTTATTGATTTTCAGAACGAGACAATATGTGGAAGTATCCCCGCGGTTTCGACATATTTACAATGTGGTTGTTCGACCTTTCTCCTTTCGACATTTTTACTTTCGAACAAATTCAAGATAATCAAACGAATATCTGTCTTTTTTCTTAAGGTGATCAGAACAGATTGTTAATGTCACATGGTATCATCGTGGATGAGAATGATGTAAGTACTTATGTGATAGTACTCGATCATTAATATTCAGTTCTTTCTTGATTAGAATACTGTGAAACGAACTTCCATCAAATCTACGGTTGAAATCAATATACTTGATAGAAACCGAATTGTTCTCGACAGGGAATCGCTCTCAGTTTTGACCGACACCGTGCTGTGTTCCCAATGTTGCCATGTATTATGGAGACCGGTTGCTTGTAGAAAATGTGGAACGCTTTTCTGCGAAAAATGCCGGCCCACAAGCAGTATTGTCGATAAAATTACAACATTTTTCAATGGTCAACGTGCACAACATGGTACGAACAACTGTAAAAAATTTGAAGAAATGCCAGTATCTAGCCAGGTGGCTGCCGATCTTGCTAGATTACGAGTTCGTTGTGCATACACTCCAAATGGATGTCGAGTGATTTCATCCTATTGTGATCTTGAACGACATGAAAGAATATGCGAATTCGAAATGATTCCTTGTCACCTATGTCAACTACCTTTATCGAAGCGACCACCAGTCGTACAGCATACATGGCGAGCATGCTTCGAACACATGCGTAACAAAAATCCTTCTGGAATTCAACAGCAATTTATGATACTTTTCAATGGCATGGAAGAAGCAAAAGCCGATAATCATCGTCTTCAATCGACTATAAACGATATGAAAAGCGAATTGAAAAACTTGAATTCGATTTGTGTCAAAAACAATAGCACAAATAAAAAATAGTTTGATTCGATCGCTGGGTGTGGATGTGGGTGTAGGTGTGGGTAGGTATGGGTGTGGATTTGGATATACTTTTCACCCACTCCCACACCCACCCACGCCCACAGCCACAGTCACACACCCACCCTATCATTCATAGAACTGATATAGAGATACCTACACTTGGAGGCATCATTAATCAATAAAACCCATGAAATAGTGGCCACAAAAACTGATACATAAAGAATTTATTTCCTATACGATGAATATAGAAAAACGACAAATCAAAAATGTCATTTTCTATATCATTAACATCGAAAATTAACAAATACAAAACACAATTTTCTACATTATGAAAGCAGAAAAATGACAAATATGAAATACTGATTTCTATATTACTATAGAAAACTAACAAAATAAAAAATACCATTTTCTAAATTACCAATATAGAAAAATAACAAACGGAAATATACTGTCTTCTATATTATCAGTAAAGAAAACTAAGAAATAAAAAAATATGATTTTCTATATTACCGATATGGAAAAATAACAAATAAAAAAATATTCTTTTGTATCTTATTTATATAGAAAATGAACAAACGACAAATACCATTTTCTATAGTATCAATATAGAAAAATCAGAAATAAAAAATCTTCTTTTCTATATTATCAATATACAAAACTAACGTAAGAAATAAAAAACATCATTTTGTATATTATCACTATAGAAAAATAACACACAAAAATGGGTGTTTTCTGTATTACTAACATAGAAAACAAAGAAATAAAAAGTACGATTTTCTATATTACGGATATTGGAAAGTGAGCATATCCGCATGAAACATACCGCTTGATACACGAAGTTCGCCATCAGCGACGGTATCTCGTGTATTTTGTATAGAACGGGTTTTGGGTTAGCAAGTATATAGTGTAACCCTGGGCATTGATGCGCAACTTGAGATAAAATCAAAATACTTTTATCTTAATGTGATGTCTTCTGTCGTATTTTCGAAAGAAAAAAAAGTTTTGTCACATTATTCTTAAATGAACTACTCATTAGATTCTATGTATACTAGTATGAATCTGAAGCTTCTAATTGAACGTTTCATTCATGATAAAATAGGCTTTGCAATACTTGTCTATGTTGTGAGTAGAGACCTGCATGACCATTCCGTCGTGATCAAAAAAAAACAAAAATTCTTCGATAACAGCTTTCACGGTGGATGTGAAAAAAATAATTCTGTTTGATGTTTTCTACTCAGAATTTTAAGCTCTTTAAAATGACACAAAAAAGTCGAGAATATAATGATCTAAGACGGAGAAAACTGCGGCACATTTGTCGTGACTAGTTTTGGTCACGAACGGTCACGACGAATGTGTCGCAGTTTTCTCCGTCGTAGATCATTATATATTCTCGACTTTTTTGTGTCATTTTAACGAGCTTAAAATTCTGAGTAGAAAACATCAAACAGAATTATTTTTTCACATCCACCGTGGAAACTGTTACCGAAGAATTTTTGTTTTTTTTGGTTACGACGGCATGGTCACGCAGATCTCTAATAGTGAGGTATATTTACGAATAAATCTCGTTCGATTTCTTTTTCAATACTCTATCATTGAGTTTTATTATTCACTTATCAGGTCAACGAAACACATTAACATGGAAATAGATTTCATAGTCGTTGTTGTTGAGAGGAAAATTGCAATGGTCTTATCAATGATGGCTGAATTAGAGTCGATGTTGAAGCTGTTCGTGATATATAAGTTGGTGACATAGTTGAGGGATTCGATCTTAATCGTACTAAAAGTGTTTGTTGCGTTGGTTGACTTTGAATTTGTTGTAGCATGGCAGATGTATAACCAGTACTCGTAGCCGCAGTATAGTTTGGTGATGGATAGTATTGTTACTGATATTTTGTTGAATACGATTGTGGTTGCTGTTATTCATCCATTAATGAATCTTGCTTAGCTCGATTTATTAATGGATAATTGAATTGTTGATTGTGATTGAGTTAAATTACCATGTGGTTTACTGTTCCTAGGTGTTTGTGCCATTATATATGATTGCTGTTGAGCTAGATTATACCAATTAGTAGAATGTTGAGGCGTACGAATGGGTACTATTGATGGTTTACCTGTTGAGTTATTTCTTGTTGGATTTGGTAAAGAAGTATCATAACGCAATGCGTGGGAAGGATTTGATATTCTATCAGCACACGGCGGAGGAACTGGCACTAAAAGGAAAATGATCTTTTAGAATATTCATTTCAAGAATAGATCTTTGATTTCTTATCAGACATTTATAATAACCATATATTCTTCTCTTTATATTTATTAATAAAGTTATAGATAAATTTTAAATAACAATGTTCTTTTTGTTTTCGATGTAATCTTAAGCACGCAGTTCAACTACGAATATCATGTAGTTATCTAAACTAAGACTTCATAGGTATCAGAAAACTTTTTTGAAGCTGTTTTTTTAAAGCAATCTTATAGAGAGCATAAAATTAAGAACAACAGCATCTTTACAAGTTAACGACATCAGAAAAACTGTAAAAAAAAGTATCAAAAGATTCATGAAAAATGCTTTTGATGATATTTTTAACTATTTAAAGGAAGGTCGTGGAAAGTGTAGGCAATCTCTCACTATGTTTTTTTACGATATCATTATTAAAAATCTCTTCAACAGAGATCTCTACGACCTATGAAATCGTACGATAGGACACTTCATCAACTCTTGAAAGCACCATATGGATGGAAAATAAACGCTTAAATATTACTGGAAAGAGAAATAAAACATATCTTATTAATAATCACAAATGTTTTCGCTTTAAATTCGCTAAGTTAGATAGCAATCGAATATTTCATATAAAAACATATGACGATTTTGCAAATATTATTTAAAGAAACTCTAAGTACTGTTTTACGTAGGACGTAATTTTGAGTTTACTTTTTTCGAACAGTTTTCTTCTAAACTATGAACAGAAAGTGTATTTTGTAACGTTGAATAAGAAAATTGTTTCATATTTGGCATCCTGAAATACGAAATATATTACTGCGAAATTAAAATCTATGTGCTCATTTTTTTTATTAAATACAACCCGTTAACAGTGAACAAAGATGATATTTGGCATAGATAAAATTCGCATTTCAATACTTCAAGCTTTTGTAACGATGTTAGGCAGAAAAAGATCATCTGTTAGGCACATCATCAATTCTGAGTGATTATGTAGCTCATGAAAATCGTTCAAACTATTGGGAAGATTATTATATGATCACTATCCAACAATAATACTTTTTTTTTAATCACATATATCTTTCTACATCTGATAGATAACACAACCTCCTTCAGTTAATATTTTTATCGTATGATTGATTTTTACTATTTTTTAACTGTAAAAACCATTAATCTACCTTGAGGTTGTTCTTGCATTGTACTCGTTTTTTGTTGCATCATAGCTTGCATACGACGACGATCTATTTGCAAACTAGTCATTCGTTGTTTTTGTATTTCACTTTTTACATTTATACAAAATGGCATTTGGCAAGTTTGATCCATACAACTTTTCGCACGATGTCAACAAAGATATATAACTGGTTTACATATATTACATTGACCATTTTTTCTTTGACATTCATTATAATGTTGTATAAAACGTTTATAACGAAAGTAATTATGCTTAAGACAGTTAGCATTTCGACAATTAACAGCATGTAACAAAACTTAAATACAACGCTGTATTAATTGTTGACGTTGTAATTGTGAATTTACGACAGATTTATCATTTCGATTTGAAGAATTTCGATCAAAATGTTCAACTAAGGGTGAAACAAAACGTTCCATTTTGGGGGGATTGGCGCAATGGTAATATGTTGGTTTCTCGAGAATAAGCATCGTGTTCGAGCCTTTCCTCCCACAGCACCATGTTTATATAACTCTGTTCTGTTCTACACGTCGCAAGCTACTCGTTCGTCGATGGTCTATGCATTCCACTCGCATACCAAAATGGTTCGACTCGGCAAGCCATCGCTCATAACTCATGTTATCTATCCCCACAGTTTTATATGCTTCATGTTTTGTGCTTTGTTTTCATTGCTTTTCATTCTTTATAAGCAACTTGTTTTCAAAATCATTTGTCCCTTTAGGCCCTATCATGGGTAGAGGGTTAAATAAATATCGCATGAAAGTAAAAACGTTCCATTTTATGTTCATGCTTGGGTTCCATATTCTAACATTTTTCACATAGATCAAAATCTTCAAACATTGTACAATGATAATGTATATCACATTGTTGTTGACATATATTACAATTATATATAAATTTATCTGTTGTTGATATATGTAATTCATATAATAAAGCTCTTGTTGAAAATTTTGCACGACGTAATGATGAAAATTCATAATGTTTATCACGAGCAAAATTTAAAAATGCATCGCGTGTTTCCATTGGATCACATGGTATTAATGAATCGGTATCATTTTCAGCTGGATCTACTGGATTTGGATCACGAAGATGAACTGCAAAGAATTGCTGAATAAAAATATTTTAATTAAATTTAGATTTTTCTCTTATTAGAAATGAGCAACAATGTGCATCTATAAAAAACATGACCGAAGAGAGAATTTTTCTGTTTGAATTCAACTTTTTATTTACAAGATAGTAATCATTTGGTGGTAGATTGTAGAGAACGGAAAAGTTTTCATCAATACAAAGCGGAATATGTCTTGAAAAACCATCAATAGAAAGATTTTAATAAGTCTATCTTATATTGAAACTCGATATCTGAATGAAGTGGTGACTTTTACTCTACATTATCTAAAAATTTTTCTTCACTATGAACTTCATACATGTGAAAGAAATTAGGTTTTAGATGTATTTTGAGAGAATTTCAAAATGTTTGCCCAATAAACTTAGATTTTATCATACGATTAATTAAACTGTCTTCGTAGGATAGATATATTGTTTGTATTGGTGCTGATATTCAATATGCATATGTGATCCTGAATTCTACTGAAGAAACTATGTCCAATTGATAACATACTTTTCAGTTGAGACAATGCACATTTTCTAAATCTAAATAAGATATGTATGTCTCGAAAAGATCTCGAAGCCTTAACTTATTACTGCGAAAAAAAACGCACATTTCAGATGAATGTCATGTTCCTAGAAAAACTCTTATTTGAATTTTGATTTGAAGAATTTGACAGGCAAAAGTCTTAAAGTAAATAGTTTATTGTAAAGGTTACAGATCTTTTGATTCACTTCTCTATGGATTTATGACTGCAGGATGTACCATTGTAAAAGATACACATTTTCGATACTCATATATTAGAATAGCAATAGCGAAAAGATTTCAATATATTTTCGTTAAGATCTATTTTTATACAGTTTCATATCGAAATTGGAAAATAATTTTTCTCCAGAATATGACATTCATTTAACAAGTGCTGTATTTCCACAGCAATCGACTAACAGTTACCAATTCTTTTTTTGAATATTAGTAGCTGCTTTGGATTAGGGGAGGGAAGTTACCGTTACCGATGCGTTACGTTACCAGGTAACTAGTAACTTTTCCGTTACTAGTTACCTGGTAACTAGTAACTTTTGCGTTACTAGTTACTTGGTAACTAGTAACTTTTGCGTTACCAGTTACTTGGTAACTAGTAACTTTTGCGTTACTAGTTACTTGGTAACTAGTAACTTTTGCGTTACTAGTTACCGGGTAACGGTAACTCTGCGTTACTTGGTAACGGTAACGGGTAACTCCAACTCACTTCCATCATCACGCAAAGGTTGTCTTTCCCAAATTTTGAGATCCTATAGGGGTACCCTTGGGTTCTCAACTCCTATATTATGGGGGTACCCCTGGGCCCTCAAGTCCTATATTATGGGGGCACTCTTAGGTCCTCAAGTCCTACACTATGGGGGTACCCTTGGGTCCTCATGTCCTATATTATGGGGGTACCCTTAGGTCCTCAAGTCCTATACTATAGGGGTACCCTTAGGTCCTCAAGTCCTATATTATCGGGGTACTCTTAGGTCCTCAAGTCATATACTATGGGGGCACCATTGGGTCCTCATGTCCTATATTATGGGGGTACCCTTAGGTCCTCAAGTCCTATATTATGGGGGTACCCTTAGGTCCTCAAGTCCTATACTATAGGGGTACCCTTAGGTCCTCAAGTCCTCTATTATGGGGGTACCCTTGGGTCCTTAAGTCCTATATTATAGAGGTACCCTTAGGTCCTCAAGTCCTATATTATAGGGGTACCCTTAGGTCCTCAAGTCCTATATTATAGGGGTACCCCTGGGTCCTCAAGTCCTATATTATGGGGGTACTCTTAGGTCCTCAAGTCCTATACTATGGGGGTACCCTTAGGTCCTCATGTTGTATATTATGGGGATACCCTTAG
>CAJNOP010001148.1:0-48551 GCA_905250075.1 Rotaria sp. Silwood1
GTGGGTGTGGGTGTGGGTGGGTGTGGGTGTGGGTGTGGGTGTGGGTGTGGGTGGGTGTGGGTGTGGGTGTGGGTGGGGTGTGGGTGTGGGTGTGGATGTGGATGTGAATATGAATGTAGGGACAAGCACACCCACCAGCAGAGAGAGAGGCACAGTCACACCCACACCCACGTATATTTTCGAAGAAGACGATGACTATAAGCTTTCTACGAATCATCTCCCTTTCTTTTACTGCGTAACATATCGAGCAATGCTTGATTTTCAATTGTTTCCTCATGATCAGAACCAAAAACATGTTGAGTAATTTCCAGTGCTTTTGATGCATGCTCGATAGCTTCGTTCAATCGATTCAATCCATCTAATGTCACTGCCATATTGAAATGAGTAATAGCTAATGACGGATGTATTGTTGAGAAAATACTCTGTTCGATAACTAACGTTTTTTGATAAAATTCAAGTGCCATTTCTAGATTTCCTTGTAGACGATGAATGTCTGCAATATTGTTGTAAGTCGTGGCTAGAATTGGTTGTGTGGATTGCAAGTGTTCTAATTCAAGTTTGAGAGCACGTTGATAGTAATCGAGTGCTTCACTATATTTCTTTTGATCACGTAGGACAACGCCAATGTTATTGTATCGAGTAGCAATTTGTTCGTAATCAGGTTGAGGCGCTTTCAAATCAATACTCAATCCATGTTGATGATATTTCATTGCACCAGCAAGATCGTCTTGTCGTTTGAGTACAACAGCAAGATTCGAATATGAATTCGAAAGAGTAGAATCATTTGCTGGCAGATATGTTAAATAGAATTGAATCGATTTTTCATAGTGAATTCGTGCTTTAGTCAAATCACTTATTTCATTATAGACATAGGCAAGTTGATGATGAATATGAGCAAGTAATTGGTTTTCTTTGCCAGATGTAATTTCTAACATGATCAAATAGAGTTCAATAGCTTCATTGGTTTTGCCCATTTTCAAATGAAGATTACTTAAACGACTCAATGCAGTTGATCCACAAACTTCTTGATCAATAAAATGAATAAACAGAGCAAATGATTGATCGTTTGCATTGATAGAAATCAAATTTATTTGCCATAGCTGTTCACCAATGGATTTTATTTCTTGAATACGAAAAATCGAATAGAACGGAAGAAGGAATTTACTATTCGAATCTGATTTATAGTCTATTCCGTTCAATGGAATGATAGGTGTTGACGTATTGATTTCCATTTGAAAAACAATACCAATATTCGAATCATGATCATACCATCGTCGAGCCAAATCTATAGCATTCTGTCGATTGGAATGAGTAACTAGAAAGGTATTAAATGACATAAGACCAGCTTTATTTTGCTGAAGTTTATTAAACGTCGATTTTGACAGGCCTTGTCCATGAAAGACTGATCTGGAGTTTTGACGTTTCATATCAGTGTGTAGTTGTACGATCTGTCGATAAAGATCTTGAGCAAAGAAAACCATATGTATGATCATTTGGAAGTTTTCTATTCTCAATGCTTTGTTCCAAACTGAATAGATGAAATCTTCGCGTATATACCACTGAATTGCTGATGATTGTTGATAAGTTTTTTCGAATTCATCGATTATATTTAAACCTAAAGGATTGCGTTTTAAATATTTTCGACACAGATCTACAAATTCTTTCTTTTTTACTTTACTATTGTCCATTGTTAATAAAAGTTCTTTCAATAGATATGTAAAAGTAAATGTCCAATCAATATCGTTCAAATTTTGAAGTGAAACCGTCGGTAGAATACTGATGGGTATCAAATTACAATTAGCAAGAGAAACATGTTGCTTGAATATTTCAACAAGTGATTCCATCGATGTAAAAACACGTGTTATTTTATGCTGGCCAATATGTGCTGTTTGTTTTCCAAGTAAATAGATCGATTCGATGGAAGAAAGTTGCTCGAAGTTAGACAAAATATCCTCGTTGATCAAATCAGAAATGATCAGAAATACTCTTTCATTAGTGATTTTTTTCATAAAATCAATGCATAGATTCATATCGGTAAATATGTTGACACATGTTATAATGCGACAAAATTCTTGTACGAAAAGGTTTCGTTCAGATGCATTGGTTTCTTTTATGTTTCGATTCAACCAGATTAGAATATAACCTTCGATTGAATCATTAACTGAATTATTCAAATCATTGAATACTGCTGTCGTCAAACTTTTAGATGGTTGATCACCCATTGAAGCTTGATATTAGTAGATTAGAATGTTTAAACAAAAAGGACGTCGACGTTTTGCTTTTATGAAAAAATTTATGGTGTTGCCACACAAGAATTCATGTAACGTACTTTATTTTGAGTCATAACTGCAATGCACATTTTATTCAATCGGTTGTCATGATCAACAAAATATGATTGCTATGTTTACTTTTAGTGATTACGTGCACTGTTGCGAAGGCGAAACATGGCAGAAACGAATCGATTCTCTTTCTCACTGTTGACACTGCAGAAAAAACACATCTATGCCAAGTAAAAGCATGATCTTGAGATGAAGAGTGGAGTGTGGGTAAAATCAAGATGCCATTTATCATCCACACTATATTTGTATGATTTCTGTTGATAAATACCTGTAAAACAATAGAATAACATTTATTTGCTATTCATTCGGTAAATATAAGAGTACAGTTGGATAGAAATGTATCATTTATTAAACTACCTAAATAACAGATATTACTACATTCATTAACAGAGTCAATAATGACTGCCCATCGACAACCTACATTATCGTCTATAATGACATTTGATACTGGTAGAGTATTTATTGTACCATCAGATCGTAAACGAAAATTGATTAATGTTACAGTAGACCAATCAAGACCACTTGTTGAAGTAGCATATAAATTTCTTCAAGGACTACCTATTAATGCTAAATAGAAATATGCACCAGCTTTAAGTATAATATTGACTGATTGTTTACTTGACACCGTGCGATCAGTTAAAATTGAAACAGGTGCAGTTGAATAACACCATTCGTTGGACAAGACACAGTAGGATATCTCCATGAATAACTTCGTATTACAGTTATGACGACTGGAGATGAATTAGTATTAGGATCAACAGGTGTTCATATAATGATGCTACTATTGAAATAATCGATAAAAATATTAGTAAAATAATCACTGGTGCTTATTTTTGTAGTATGTAATAAATGAAAAATCTGAAATAAAATATTTATGAAACTTGTAATTTCTTCCATAGGTTCTCTCAAATAGTATTTATAAATAGATAATTTCTATCTTGTATTACATCTGTGGATCATTCTATTTGTAGTTAAAGGACAAAAATTTAGTTTGAAAGAATCACTGATCTATCCATGTTTTTCATTAAACATAAACCTATATAGTTTCATTTATATCAATCTATCAATTGCAATTGTTTATATTCATGACTTCTGATTGGAAGACATGAAAAAACATATCAGGGAACTGATTCATTGTAAATTGAAATTCATTCTGGAAATGACTCGATCAAATGCATTGAATATTCTAAATGAACTAGTTGATCTAAATTTCTGTGTATTGATTTAGTTCTCCTGATTTCTGGCAAATATCTAAGTTCTTTGGGAGTGGATAAGAAAAAGAACGGCACAAAGGATGACAAAATTTATAAAACTACTTTTTGAATTAGTCATAGATTGAATTGCTTTGATTAAAAGCTTTATCAGATGATTGAAATAAATAATAAAGAAAGCTAATCTATGCTTGTTTATAAAAATCAAAGATGAAAAATAACTGAAAAAACAAGTACATTTGCACTACCTACGTAGCAGTTTGCGCAGCAAGTAAATTCATAGTTATTAAACTACCACGGATAAAATTAACGCAACACGTATTTTTGATAGATATTTTCATTGACGGTCGATGACGAAAAATATAAGTTTTTCAGAAATTTTGTTCATCTATAGAACTTTGTAGAGCTCGTTTCGCTGATCATTTTGGTAAAAAAAATATTCAAATTTACTCGACAAATAACGAACCTTGGCTCAGAATACTCAAAAATATCACCTACTACTCAGCAATGGTCACGAACAGCCCCAAGTTTTCGAGTATTTTGACTCTAATGCCACTATTTATTGACTAAATTTGAATATTTTTTTTACCAAAATGATCAGCGAAACGAGTTCTACAAAATTCTACATACGAAAAAAATCTCTAAAAAACTTGTATTTTTCGTGGTTGACCATTAATGAAAATATCTATCAAAAATACGTGTTGCGTTAATTTTGTCCGTGGTAGAAAGTAAGATATTTAAAAAATATGCGACATTGTGTTATTTTTCGTTAATTTACTACAGTCACATCATAGATTTGAAATATCTTAAAATGAGTTTCATTCTAAAAACATAGTTACATATAGAATTCATTTACGTTATTGATTGATGATTTTCAACCCTTAAAAATAGACCATGAAGAATTCCATATCTCTTCTGGAAATGCAGAAAACAAACTCTAGTATTGTTTAATTCTTTGAATAGAATAACAAAAAACTGCTCATAAAAAAAAACAACAAATTTCTTTTCACCTTATTCTGAAAAGAGCTCGTTTTTACATCAATGTTACATTTTGATATATGTTACATAGAAGATCTTCTAGTAATAACTAGATAAATGTCAGTAAGTACAAGAAAAAACGAACTTTTTCTAAATGTAAACTAACGAATGCATTGATTTCTCGTCGACATAATCGTAGTGAATGACCACATGGGAAACAAGCTAATTGTCTTTCTTCCAAAAAACATAGAGCACAAAGTTTCAATGATTCTGAATTAGTTGATTGACTTCGATCATTGATAATAGTTAGATTTTATCTGCATTTGTTTCACGTTCATTACAAATCGTTGTTGAGATTATAGAAGATTGAGAAGATATAATCACTTGAATATCTGTATATAAATGAGATATATGTATATATATCTGTTCGATGTGTTTTTGAAGAATTAAACAAGCAACATACAAATCACAACCAGATATAAAGCCATCATCTGAATAAAATTCTAAAAAAATAACGAAAAACAATAGTTTTTTGATTAACGTACGTTTTATTCGTAACTGATCTTCCCGGTATTGTTTAATAATAGATAATCTGAAATTTTGGTCTGATAAACGTTGTGACATCGGAAAGTCTAATCGTGCAGCATTCTTAATTCGTTAGCTCTAACATGTTATATCGAAGAAAAAAAGTCATTCAATTGTAACTGCAAAACTTACTTTGTTCTATTCTTTTGGATTCTTAAATTTTAGAATATAATTCCTCACCACATTAATGGATATATCATTTGGACCCTAATTTTGTAATGATCCATTACAATAAAAACAAATAACAATGGTTTTTATATCAACATAAAAAATTCCTGTTCGAACCAAATCATCTATTTATAGTAAATTTTCATTTGGCCATGCAGCAAAGAATGTCTGACGCCTTTGAATTCCTGAATAAGCAGAAGTAGATGGTTTTCTAAATGCAACATGACTAGATTGTAATGAACTGAGTTTATTTGATATTGGTGAACGCGTGTCCGTAGTTGTTAGTGTTGAGTTTTCGTTAAGAACAATTATCCATGAAGCTGTAGAAGATATCAATTTTGTTTTGGGTGTGGGTGTGGGTGTGAATGAACATAAAGCAAATACACTCACCCACACCCACGCCCACACACCCCACCCACACCCACGCCCACACACCCCACACCCCACCCACACCCACAGCCTTCTTTAAAAGACAAGAAAAACTTGCGTCAAGTAGTTATATTTCATTCTTCTTATTTGTCATCTCCTATGACTATTTAAAGACAGATAAAAATACATCATTTGCTAATGTAACAATGTATATCTTCCCTAATAAAAATACTCATCAAGCGAGTACGATCTTCCAGCATGAGTACTCATACTACTCAGGCGAGTACTTCGAGAAATTTTATATGTATTTGTGGTCTTTGTGTACTCTAATGAGTAGCCATAAGAGTGTATTTTTAAAAATTTACTCATAGGCAGACATATGAGTACTCAAAGTTCTATTCATTCTAGTTGTTTCGCAGAATATTTAGCAAAACACTTATGTATTAGTATCTACAAAAATAAATTGGAACTATATAATAAAAAAAAACTGATGTAATACAATGAAAAATAGAGAAAATTAATTGAATAAATTATTTATTTTATCATCTAGTTTTTGTTTTTGATGAATCATTCATACGGCTAAAACAAATGATAACTTCACGATAGAAAAGAAAAACGATTTTTCATTTTCATTTGTTCAATTTTTCTGGAAGATTAAGTTCGTCAAATATATTAATGTAAATTCTTTTTATTTTATTTCCTAAGTTTAGGCAAAAATTCTTCCATTAAAATGCAATTTTTTTAGATTGATTGTAGAATATCATGAAACGAAAGAAAAGGCAGCTCGCATATTGTGTTACAAATTGATCACGATTTTAACATAAGAAGATGCGTTAATAAATTATAGACAAATAATTTTATTTCATATTTATTTTTTTTGTAAATTTCCAGATAATTGTAAATAATGATATTTTTTAAAATGTCTGTTTAGTTTTTAAGTGTAATAAGCAATACTGTACGTTCATTTATTATCACGTTTCTTATCATCGTTGATCAATTTATTATTTTTCTGCTTCACTGTATTTTACTATTTTTAATTTATGTCTTGTTGTACTCTCATTCTCTAGGATATAGACAACGACACGTTTATTGTTAGAGTAGATAATTAAAATATTTTTTTCTATATTTTTATATAATGAAAGTACGTTTTTTTTTGTATTTTTCGAAAGACAAATGAAAAGAATACATAAAGTTGTATTTTGATGGGATGTAAATACAGAAAATATTTAAATTTCTTCGCGTGTAATAAAGATTCTATGTCTGTAATCTTTACGTTAAAATATATGAAACTGATATCAAACTTGTTGTTGTTCTCATATTGATCATTTTTCTTAACCTTTCATTATGTCCTCTGTTTTTCGGTAACATTTTAATACGAAATAAAAATTAATGTAGTACAACGGTACTAATCAAAAATATACTTATCAATATCTTACATAGATCAGCAGAACACACAGTAACTAGATAGTAGTACTCACAAAACATTCAATATTACACAGTGAGTATTTGATCGTCGTACTCAGATTCTAGCAGGAGTACTACTGATGAGTACTCAAAATGCGTGAGTACTCGCCTATGAGTTTCTTCACTAGGGTTACTTCAATGTTTCTTTATTTTTTCTTTAGACAGTTTAGGACTGTTCAGTCGTTGTTTAACTGAGAGAATATATTTTATGAAAACTGTAACGAAATATAGATAGATTATTTCATTACTACTGCAATATTTATTTTATTGTTGATTAACATTGAGAAACTGGAGTAGTGTTACCGCTATCCTTGATGCATGATGTTCACTACACTACTTCATCATTCCAGTTCTGATCATCTTATATAGAACACGAGCTTATATAGGAGAGAGAACTAATGAATAGAGAAAAATTGTAAGCAACAGATACAATCGGTCATCGAGGTCACAGTGTCTAGAAGAACAATGATAAGTGACCTCATACGAGTGAGCGAATAAAGGATGAAGATGAGACGTATCCTTATTATTGGCACAAAAACAAAATTTTATCTAAAAGTTAAGTATTGTTAATGGGAGAAAATTTTCCTGTCTTTGTTATGTTGAATTTCATGACTGTTCAATGAAAATAATAATTTACAATATTATACAATTTGAAAGAATCACATTTAAGTAAAATCTTCTTTCATAAACACTGGTAGAATAAATTAAAAAGAAATTAATTTATTGAAAGAAACTATTTAATAAGAATAATAATAAATGAATTAACGTCAGCATCTTATTTCTATTTATGCACATAATACTAAATTACAAAAATACCGAAATAAACTAGATAAAGAAATTTAGGATATTTCTAAAATTGATGTCTAGAAACTATAAATATGAGTAGTTATAACCATGTTGCCACTATATCATATAATAAATAATACTTATTATTTCGCCGTAAGAATAAAATTTACATATAATATAAAATACAAAAACACTTTTTATAAATCAAATACACCTTATTATTGATACAATTCAACGACTCATTATCATATGTTTTTTTTTATAATTAATTGATTTTTTTCTATTATTGTTTCATCGACAACTTTGTTTTTTGCAGTTCTTTTTTTATCTATCTTTTGATAGATCGCTTGAAAAATTCTTTCGCTTATAGAAACACAATTTTAGGAGATATTTTCGAGACAATTGCTAAGTAAGATTACAAAATTTCACAAAAATGAGGTACATCGGAAATATTCTAGGAAAGAAAAACAGAATTTTTAGGTAAAACGGAAAAGTATCTAAAGAATCTCGGATGTCTTCAGTTTGGATTTAGTTATAAGAGACTATCTCTACGCAGGACACTAGTGAATACTATTTGATATTCTCTAAATAAATCTACTGATAAAATCGAATTTGACATGCATATAAAGTTTTATTGAAAAAGTTATATCAAAGAATTAGAAAATACTTGTTATGATCGATTGAAATATATTCAAGGATGATTCTTAGATAATTTAGCATCTCAATAAAATCTTACATATTGTTTTTTATTTATTCTAAGTTTCGAGAAAATATTAAATATTTCTGAAGTTTTTTTCTCAACTTCAGAAAACAAATTTTACATTAAAATCACAAAATACCCTACTATGAATATTCACAAAAAAGTAAAACATCACCGTAAGGAACAACATTTCACCTTGTGATTGGTAGAGTAATGATTCATATTGATTGACGAAGGAAGTAAGATTTATTAAACATGACGTACGTATGAGAAATGGGAAGAAAAATATACGTTCTTTCAAAAGTACATAACCATATTTCAAACCAAGTATTCATACAACAGATCATTTTTTTGGTTAAGTAAAATATTTTCACAAGACAAGCGTAAAAATATATAGAAATAAGTTTAATGAACCTTTTTCAACTTTTCTCAATAGGTGGAAGGTCATTAGCATTCCATTATAATATACAATTCAATTTCGTTTTACATTCTGCCAAAAAAAATATGTGTCCAACGATAAATAGCATAAAACAATCTTATTATTGTTAACAACAATAGCTACATTGAGTTTCATACTTTAATGCCATAGAGATTTTAATAAGGTTTTTCAGATTAAAAACTCAATATTTCAAAAAATTTAAGCAATTATTTTCCCCAGGAAATTCATTTTTTTTTGTGAAAAATAGTTGACGTTCAGTTCGTATCACAAGAAGATGCAGTGAAGCCTATTCTTTTAATATACATGTAACTCTTCGAAGTGTCAATTATATGTTGTACCTTTGCCTCTTTCCTTAAATTTCACCAAAAAATAATTTACATCTAGAATTCTTTACTTGTTCTTTTATCAGATCATTGCTCTCAATGAAAAATATTGAGATGACTCGGATCCAATTAGAGAGATAAGCAACATTTATTTTGTTTTGCTTTTCTTTACTGCTGTAAGATATCATTTTTTTTTTCTACCTCTTTTAATATTGTTTCATTAAGATAATCAGTAAAAATTTTCAAAAAGTTGAGTCGACTCTCAGGATGTATTTATATGCGTAAGAATCTATCTCAAAATTATATACTTCTATGCTTCATTACCTGAAATAATTTTAATAAAATTTATCGCTCTTCATCGTTTTTTTTTCTTTAATATTCTCCATGTTTTCTGACTTTCAAAAACTGATTTCATTATTGAAGATCATCATTTTCTTTTAGAGTACTATATGAATAAATTATTTAAAAGCATCAAAACAACACTTGGTTGTGTCTCTATTCAATCCACGGATACACACTCTAGGGCACCGAATGTTACTTGTCATCATATATGGTCTCCTAATGAAACACGAGATGCTCTATGTAATTCTCCATTTATTTTCATTCCTAATGAAATTCTCTTGCAAATATTTCAATTCTTATCGGTAAGAGATCTATGTAATGTTTCATTAGTTTGTCGATCATTTAAAATGATTGCCGATCAAGATGAAATATGGAAAAAAAAGTGCAACAGTAAGTATTGTTTTTATTATTATTATTTATTGTATTGAATCTTAATATTGAAAAATTTTGATTAGCATCAACAAAATTATACTCAAAATCATTCAAACAAATTTATATAGATTGGTTTTATCAAAAATGTTTACATAATGGAGATTTACAAAGCAGAACTAAGATCCGCAGAAATGGATGTTTCATAGGTGTATATCCTGGACTTTCTCTGCGACCCATAGGCAAACATAAATTTGAACCCATTGGTGGATTTACTCAGCATCCAATTTCGTCGTCTGAAGTGTAAGAAAAAAGTTTCTTCTTCGACATAGCTATTTTTTGGAAATATCTAATTGATGCACTACCAAATAGTATTAATATATTTCACATTTCTTATATAAAACATGAAAGTGAATTTTTTTCTGTCTAATGTGTGAAGTATATTCTTCAATATTATGTTACACTCATGCTTCGTAGCAATCTGTTCAATGCATATAGAAAAATAGAGGATTTTAAAAGAAGCATTTATATAGGATTTTCATAAAAATATAGGAAATATATAGGTCGAGTTTTTGTGAATAAGAAGGTTTTTTAGAGGATTGCCTTATATTGCAATGTCTTCACGGCCATTAGTAGTGGTACTCGAAAGTTGTCAACCAAAGTCGAAAAGGAATATATAGATCCATTGCAGTAAAAGTTCTAAGTAGTTCGATTCGATAAAGTTTAAAATGAAGAAATATATATTTCATTTATTGACAAACGCTGAGTAAAATCTTTATGAAAACAATATAATTTTGATACTTAATAAATTGAAAAACTGTATACACAATTATGTAAATGACTGATAAGAAAGTCTCTTCCAGTTAAGATTCATAGTTCAATCAACTGTAGTCTTCTGTTTCTTTTTTTGTTGCTGCTTGTCAAAAGCATCTTTTACTTTTCTTTGATTATCAAATAATTCATTCGTAACTTTCAATAGCTCTTCACCAATAATTTTGTTTCTATTATTACTACCATAAATTAATATTGTACAGAACTGGATATATTATTATTCCAGGGAGGTAATGCTATAATCTCAAATAGAAGATATAATGGATTTTATATCAAATGAAAGCTTGTCAATAAATAGGGTTTATTGATATTAAATAGTGAAGGCTATGAAAAATTCTTAATGTCTAGTTTTAGAAATTTCCAGAAATTTTATAATTGTTTGTAGTGCAAAATTAAAGTACTCATACTTTAAAAATGGGATAAAATTTTTTCCTGGATATTTTTATATGGTTCAAGAGAGCTCTTTGAGTTCTACAAAACTGTAGTTGTCAAAAAAATTTAAGGCGCTTTTTTATGAGGAAAAATTCGAAAACCTATATGAAAAATCTTTAAAAATGTTTAAAAAAAACTGATATTTTTGATATGAAAGAAAAGCAGTAGACTTTTCAAGAAAATTAGCTTTTTTATTATTTTTACTACCTCACAGATTTCAAAATAGACTCATTTAATTCATCGTGAAAAACTACACCAAATGAATATAGTTTGAAACTTCTCAGCTAGTAAAAATGATTAAAGCTAATTTTATTGAAAAATCAGCTCCTTTTCTTTCTTTTCAAAACTAGAAGTTTATTTAACATTTCTCAAGATTTTTCATATCAATTGCCGAATCTTCTATCGAAAAAAAGGCGCCTTAAAAATTTTTCAACATACATAGTTTTGTAGAGCTCAATGAGCTCTCTCGAACCATGTACCAATGTCCAACAAAAAAATTTTATTCAATTTTTAAAGTGTTAGTACTTTAATTTTGCACCACAAAAAAATTATAAAATTTCTGGAAATTTTCAAACCTTAACATTAAGAATTGTTCTTAACCTTCACTATTTAATATCAATAAACCCCATTTTTGACGAGTTTTCAGTTGATATAAAATCCATTATATCTTCTATTTGAAATTATAATGTTATCTTCCTGGAAGAATATTATTTCCAACCCTGTAGGTCGATTAATATCACGACAATCTTTCTTTTTTAATAGTCACCTATCAACGTGCACTACCATCATTAGTTATTAAATCAGCTTACTGTTGTTGTCTTTGTAAATATCGTACGACTTTGCATAAGTCTCACTACAAAGTCTGTTGAATTAGGCATCTTCAGTAAAAGAATTCAAATAAAAAAGGGCTAGTCCTCGTATTGAATGTACGGGAGGACGATTGAATATACATATATGGTCACTAGTTTCTATTCATCTTACAATGGGTGCTATGACAATATGTACAGAAGCGTATATATTCTTTCTGTTTAAGGTATCCTTTATCGAATATATAGGAAGTATAGGACGACTACGAAGTATGGTTACACTTAGCTTTGTTCAACTGATTATTTTTATAAAATATGATGAAAAATGACCGTAAATGGAAGGTTTATAGAATTCGCAACAGATGTTGTTAGTATACAACAATAGATCACTAACGTTTTATTAGGATTTATGAACTGCTTATGATATTTATAGAAAATAATAAAACAATGTATTTCGAAATAGATTCAATCATATGATTTTCATTGCCTCGACTGTAGGGAGTGCCATATGAAAAAAGAGTTTGTATGTTTGTGTTAGGGTCAAAAGAACATCAGGGTAAAAAAAGAACATTCATTTAAAGTTCTCTTCTATAAAGATTGACGAAAGTAAATTGAGGTCGGGGAATCCAGATCTGAAGTCAGTTTTCAAAATTTTGAATTTGGTTTTTAGGGTCAACGGAAAGGTTTTTTGGGAAAATAACTATATTTTATAAAGGTTGACGAAAGTAAAACGAAGTCGGAGAATCCGAATCTGAAGTTGGTTTCTCAAAATTTGGAATTGTGTTTTTATGGGTTCAGAGAAAAGATTTTTTTGAGAAAATAATGTTTCCTCGAGTATAGAAAGAGTTACATGAAATAAAATATGCTTTTGTCTATTATTGTCCGAGTGAACGGTGAGACGTGAAAAAGTGAAGTTCTATTGTTATGCGCCTCGGAAAAATTGAATATGATATATCGTTCCTTGTGTGTTTAGCAACAGTAGATGAATCACATACACTAAATTTAAATGTGTTGCATTTATGTGTCGTGAATTATTATGTCGCACGCTTCAGCAGAAAAATGTGTCGCATACGAAAATGTCGCGTTCTGTCTGCTAACTATTCGTTCATCATTTTATTATGCGCACATAGTGATATATAAACAACGTAGTTGAATATAGAAAAAAAAATTTAAATTATTCTTATTTTTAGATTATTTCTCAATAACTATTTTTATCGAGAAAATGCCAATCTTGATCCGTGATCCAGAGAGGACTATACTGAAGCGGTTTGACGCAAATCAAATCAACTCAAAATTAGACAGATTCCAGGATCCGACCAACTTGAGTTTTCAGAATAGCAGTAATTAAATGTAATTAATTTGAAAAAAAAACATCGAAATATGACTTTCCAAAAGAAACAATAGAAAATGTGTCGCAAAACACGACACATGCAACACATTTTATTTTAGTGTGTATTTTGGATTTTAATCGCTAACAATCTTTTAACTCATTAAAAAGACTTTTTATGTTATAATTCGTTGAGCTGAGTTAATCGACATGTTAATAATAATCATGTATATATGGTAAAACAGAAAGAAAATGTTCTAATAATTGAATGATAATCTTTCATTTTCTTTGTAGGACGATTCAACTATCATTTAATATTGAAGATACAGCTTGTGAACTTATAAGACTTCTAGAAAAAGCATCTAAATTTCGAAAAGAATGGCAACAATCATCTGTTTTAAAACAAATGATAATGAGATATTATCGTTTTATGCAATTAAAAGCATCTCATTCAGATAATCTTCTATTAATTCCTACTTTAGATATTGAAATTGTTTGGCAAACTCATTTACTTCGACCTGAAATATATAAAGCTGATTGTATTCGTTTATTTCGTCGAGTTATTAATCATAAATTATTGAATAATGATATGGAAGAATTTTTTAAAGAACAAGCATTTCAAGATACTTGTCAATTATATGAACAAACATTTGACGAGAAATATTGTCCATTATTATCAACTGATAAAATGAATCATGTTGCATCGAATATTTTTGATTATAGTTCTAATTCATATGGTCGTAAAAAAACATATTACTCTTATTGGGATAAAACTTATTTCGAGTATTCATTAAAATCATCTAAAGATTTTGAAAATCCTTTTTCATTTACAGAAGGTGACATCAATTCGGATATGAATTGGCTTGATGAATGTAAGAATTTTATAGCAGATTCACAAAAAAAACTTTCTACTTCAAATTATTATTCATATGGACTGACAAAAATCAATCTTGAAACAACAGCAATGAATGGATTAAAAAAGTCGTATGAAAAATTTTTGTATATGGCAGCTAAATATCCACTCAAAGATGGAAATGGCTGTATTCCTTCAACATATGCGGTAAAATATTTCTTTTTTTTTAAAGAAAAACTAATGATTTTATTTGATCTATGTTCTATTTCTAGATTGACATAATATGGCGTGCACATATGCAAGAACCATTGAATTATGTCGCTGATTGTCTTCGTCTTGTTGGTTATGTTATTTTACATGATCCATGGCCTATAGTTAAAGATAATAATATGAGGAATTCATGTGATAGAATAGATCAGATCTGGAAAGAAGAATTTGGTAGTGATAAAGCAACAGATCATCTCTATGATACGTATATAAGGATTTTGTAACGTGTTCGAAATTACGTTTTTTTTTCTGAATATCAAAGAATCGATATTCTTTTTTTTCAAAATTATTTGTATCTTTTATTTAATAAAAATTACATTAATAAAAATTTCTCAAGAGATATAAGTTAATCATCGATTTCAACATATTCCTCATAGGTGGTTACTTCTGGTGCAGTTGGTATCGTATTCGATACACTTATTCAATCATAAAATTTAATCGAAAAAAAAACCTAAATGATTAGTTATTCAATGATCAATATAAGTTGAAAAAGAATTTCGATACTGGAGTATGATTAACAATGTGAAAATCTTCGACACTATTTTTTTGTAACAAATATCAACATTATTTCAGATTGACATTTTTCTCTGCATATAGAATATCAATATAATTCAATTAATTCTCTGTCTATTGTTCACGATGAATATAAATATATTCATGTTGTTAAAATCAATAAAGAAATATTGAAAATTTGAGAAACACAATTATATTTCACTTTTGATTATAGATGTTCAAAACAATACGATAAAATAACTGAACAGAATATGAGTGCGGATGTAAAATTTGGAAGAATTCCCTATGTTAAATATGAGATGTATCTATGGAATTTCATTAATCGATCCTACAACCTCATCCAAATTCAATAAAACATTCAGAGTTGATGAAATTTTTTGTCCTGTCTATGTCGATTATAAGATTTTAATATTAATATATTTATATAAATTTGATCCAAAAATTAGACTTGATAAGAATGATAGTCTCACTAGTCCGATGATTAGAATGAGTAACTGTGAAAACTATTTTAGGGTGTTGGTGTGGGTGTGATTGAACTGAAGTCACCCACTACACCCACACCCGCATTCACACCCTTCGCAAGACTTTGATAGTGAAAATCTTTTGCTAACAACTAGTCTAGGAGATTAAGGTTTTGAACAAGAGTTTCAAAGTAAAAAGCTATTCTAAAATGGAATTTTCTTCATTAACATCTTTTGTAGATAATCATCATGGTGATGAAAAACTTAATTCTACTATAGAAGAATATAATCTTAAAGGAGCATTTTGAAGAACTTTTATAAAAAAAACAACAATGAAATGAGAAACAAGATCATCAGGAAGGTGTCTGTTGAAACGAAATTCAATAATCATCATACAATAGTATGGTGAGGCAGTAAAATAATTGGAGAAATTCATAGGAAAGAGTATTTAGATTTAAAAAAAAAGTTTTTCTTAAACAGAAGTTTGTTGTTCAAATAATCTACTAAGCATATACGAAAAAAAATGTCATTCGAATTCAACCTTTTTTTTATGTTGAAAGAAACATTTAATTGCCTCGGTATTTTGTACTTAACATATTTTATTTGTTTTCACTGAGTCAAAAAAAGAATCTAGATTGGTGAGCAGACAACTGATATCTATACTCGTTCTCTGCAAGATATTTTACTAAGACATGTTTCTCTTTGGGTCATTTGATCTTTAATATGGTTTTTATGGCTAATGGTAGATCATGATTAGATATAATTTCTGAGAAGAAAATCACATTGATATCAGTAGGTCTGCAAGCATAACGAAAGACTATAAAAACATCAATAGAATTGAAATTCTTGATTTTTAACATTTTTTCGATTAAAATTTTTTTTCTTTAGAACGAAATAATGAAATAAGCCAAATTGTAGAGCGAAAACAAAATCTACAAAACTCAGTAAGACAATAATTGTTATCATATTCTGATAACGACTAACAAAGAACTGTTTTCATATGATAGAATAATTTTTTTACGCTTGAATATTTGATAATACCTCCTCGACATTTCATGTAGAAAAAGTCCCTGAAATTGAATAGGAAAGCAATTTGATTTATATATCATTAGATGTAACTTTTCGAACTCAACAAAACCCTGTATCTGATTTTTTCAGATGAGTAACTCGATAAAATCCTGCAGGGTTCTTTATATGATTATCAACACATGCAAAAACTTATTATGCCATATCGACAAACACACTTGGCGAATCACACCATAAATATATGATTGATAATAAATAGGATTCGCAGTATCTGTCATAGTAAAAAGCTATAAAATTAACGAGAAAAGATAAGCAACGAAAGATCGCGTAGAAAGAACTTGAGCACATTATTAGATTTTCCATTGTGATAGATTGTAGCGCTCAATGACAACAGATAAATTAAACAACACAGAATAATATGAGATCGAAGACTTCATTTGTCTTGCAATAATAACCAAACCTTTAAAATGTTGCAGGTTTATTATGTAGAAATTCTGTCGGTTTTCATCTGGAATTGTTGAAATGATTGGTTGTTTCATATCTCAAGTACTTTCATAATTTCTGACTCATCCGTACTAGTTGAAAAATTTCGAAATTACAATCATTTATACACATTCGTCTGATTTCGTCTACATTTTCTTTTTCGATGTGTCTTGAATCGATTATAAACAATGTTGATTTTTGACAAATGACTATATTCTTGATTCTTTGTAGATCAATTGTGTTTCAAATACATTATTTTTTTATCTTCATTTATGAGCGATTGTCAAACAGAAACTAAAGCAAACAACTGTGATACCACATCTCCTGAGTATGTATTGTTTCTCGCATCAATGTTACTTGCATATTTTTACCTTATTTGATAGCAGAGAAAGAAACTTTCTGTGTGCTATATTTGAGAATTTCATAAGAAAAGAAAAGAGAAATAGCTTTTCCTCAGAACAAAGAAATACTAATAATTGCAAAGTCATTATAGCCACTTCAAGAGCAGATTGATTTTGGAGAGATTTCACGAATTGAATCGTTAATAAATTTTTTAAGAAATGACACTCATCAAAGTGCGAACACAGTCATCGATTCGCAGGAACATAATGAAATCAAACTATCTTTACTACGAGACGAACCCACCTTAAGTCATTTGACAGAAATGGTCGAGAAATTCGATCAGTTGAATTTACGAGAACCACTTTTACGTGATATATATGGCTATGGTATCGAACATCCTGCAAATGTTCAACAACGTGCTCTTAAATCGTGCATTTCAGGTTTGTTCTCTGCCATTTCTCTAGAACTGATACCAGTTCAGTAAATATTTATTTTTCTTAAAGGTTACGATGTGATTGTACAAGCACAATCAGGCACAGGTAAAACAATAACCTCCATTATTGCAGTCTTACAACAACTCAACATGGACTGCAAAAATTGTCAAACATTAATTCTGGTACCAACGCGTGAACTAGCTCAGGCGGTATAGTTTTCTTTGATTATTTATCATCGAATTCTTGATTCTATTTGTAATTTAGATACATAGAGTAGTTTTAACACTAGGTAAACATATGAATGTGACATCTCATGCTTGTATTGGTAATACGAATATTCATGAAGATATCAAAATCCTTCAAGCAGGTGTCCAAGTTGTCGTTGGTACACCTGGTCGGATCTATGATATGTTAAAGAGATCAGCACTCCGTAGGTGATTTATATCTTATATGTGTCACATTTTTAACGTCATTCACATCGTAGGTGCTGAAAATATTAAAATGTTCGTATTAGATGAAGCTGATGAGCTTTTATCTCATGGTTTCAACGAACAAATTTATGATATATTTACGATGTTGCCAGGAAATATTCAGGTCATTGTTCTATCGGTTACGATGCCATGTGATTTACTCGATATCACAACTAAATTTATGAATGATCCTGTCAAAGTTTTTATCAAGACAGAAGAACGAACACTCGACGGTATTCGTCAATTTTACGTAAATGTTGAACGTGAGGTAGAGAGACATATTTGTTATTCTATGCTCTTGAACTGATGTAGAATTACTTTTATACAGGACTGGAAATTAGAAACATTATATGACTTGTTCGATGGATTAACGTTCACACTAGCGATCATCTTTTGTAACACACATCGAAAGATTGATTGGTTAACTGAAAAACTACGTACACGTAATTTAACTGTGGCTGCTCTGGTCAGTAGTACGATGATAGTTTTAAAATAACCATTTGTAAAATCATACAAATTGATCTTCTTTTTATTGTAGAATCCTAATATGGATATCAAACAACAAAATGATGTCATAAAAGAATTTCGAACAGGTGTCAGTCGAATTTTAGTAAGAACAGATACACTTGGAAGTGATACTTATATTCCACAAGTTAGTCTTGTTATCAACTATGATCTACCGACTAATCGTGAGAGCTATGTTCATCGGTAAGAATTAATAATGTTCGATTGGAAAAGAATTTTATTCTTTTGCTTAAGTATTGGACGTAGTGGTGCATTCGGTCGAAAAGGCGTAGCTATCAATTTCATTACCAATGATGAACATCAAACATTGCAAAACATTGAACAATATTACAATACAAAAATTGAAGAATTACCATTGGATATTACCGATTTGATTTAGAAGAGAAACTTCTGTTCTTATTCTTTCCATTGATACAAACACCAGCGCATGATTATCATCTTTTCATTTTTTATGAAAAATCAACTCCTAACTGATTTCCATTGGATTCTTTTTTTTTTGTCCTAATTACTTTCTGATTTAGATCTCAATTAAAAATAATTATCACTAGAATATGTTACTATTTATTTTAAAATCGTTGGTTTCATATACCAGAAATATATCTGAAAAATGAAAGAACCTTAAAGTATCAATCGGACAGTAGGACTATGGATGTTAGTATGTATGTGTTAGAAAACCGAACATACTCGCCAGAACTTACTTCGAAGACTTCTCCATGTTATCGATGTTCTTTCATGTCAGGGTGTGGGTGTGGGTGTCTGAGGAATACTCACATACACATCCTCACTCTGTCGGCAACACTAAAATAGCCCAAAAAAAGAAAAGAACTAGGCAAAAAATTTTATTGTAATTTGAAGTTTTATTCGTATTTGAATTATTTACAGTGGAAGTGATATAAATGTCATTTCGAATTGGTTTTGATTTTGTCCAAAATTGTGGTATAAATCCAAGACAATAGAGAAAAAAAATATTCCAGAAGCAATATATTCAGGAATACTTGCATATGTAATAACTAAAATAATAGAGAAGATAATCAGTATAATTGTACATCCAAGATACCATAATGGCAAAATAACATTCGAAAGCTTCCGATCGACAAATAAAAAGATAAATGATAAGTATTGTATGAAGAAAACAATACGATGCAATGCTAGCAAATGTATCAGTCGCACTGATATTATGTAGAGAGAAATAATTGTTCGAACTTGCAATGGCCATATTTAGAATAAATACAGCACAAACAAGAATTATAATATGTATAGAAAATATAATAGAACTATGAACGACTGCTTGAAACTGAACTCTTTCAATGGATAGAAGAAGTAACTGTTCTTTTGATTGAGTATTATGAGGTATTTGACTGCATATAATTAAAGTCAAAAGAAATGTTAGAATCCAAGTAAATGGTAATATAAGTAATATTCGAAACCAAATTATATTATTAATAATAGTCATTTCACGTACAATACTGAGAGGGTGTGGGTATGTGGGTGTGGGTGTGTGAGTGCGGGTGTGTGTGGGTGTGGGTGTGGGCGTGTGTGTGGGTGAAAATAGTATCTACACTCACACTCACACACCCCACACCCACGCCCACACCCACACCCAACATTGTATAGTCTTTCATTTCTCTTATCATCGAAAAATCGCATTCACTTTAGTCATACATTTGCAGCAGTAGGTCAATAGAAGTGCACAAATATCGTTGTAAAATTCGGAGACAAATGATTGTATGTGAATGATGCAATAACAGCTTTTGCATTGCACAGATCTAAGCCTCAAGTGATAGAGACAATGTATCATACAACAAGAAATGTCATCTGGTGTCCATTATACGGATTTTTTTATTTTTCACAAATGCAAATTGTGGTCGGTATAAATCGAATAATTATTATTTGAAATGCTATAGATGATTCACAGTCAAATTGACAAAAATTTTATCGATAAAATTTCGAAACACTGTGTACATTACATCAATTCTTTTTATATCACAAGTGTAGTGAAAAAATATATGAATTAATACATTGTAAACGAGTGCATCCAGTTTGATCAACTGATAAATGCTACTCTGGTTTCATTTTACATGGATACTTTATCGATAATTGCGCTCTTTCAGTAGTGAGGTAGATTTAGTGCATGTATAAAAGAGCAAATAAATTCATTCATTCTCTTTGAAGCAAGTAAACTAAAAGGGAGAGAACGAAAAAACCTTTGAAAGCGATAATAGTAAGTATTTATCTCATATATACAAAGAAGCGCTGTAAATAAAGTAAGAGTAAACGTAAGTTGCTACAATGTTCCTTATATAAAATAATCATATATTATTTCATGCGATTTTTATAGTTTTATTCAGTCTAAATATAAAAAAAGCATCCATTTATCATATGATGCAAAATCTTATTCTCGACAATTCGAATATAAAACTTGCGCGAACAAGTATTTATCACGTGTCCAAAAAGCTGTTTTGGTTTGGGTTGCTTTTATTTACTGCCATTTTTATTGTTCTACTGGTATTAACTATCTATTTTGGTGTTAATCAAAAAACTCGAAATAATGTCAATGATCAGATGTCAATCACTACTGCTAGTCAGATTGTAACAACGACATCGAATGAAGTAACAACTACTAGTACTTCTTCACCATCAGTCAAACGTATACCAGAAAGTTTACAACAATTGTTGTATGAATTGACCATTGAACCCAATTTTACTAATGAAAAATTTTCAGGTAAGGAGAGTTTTAAAGATAGAATTGGGCCAGTTCACTGGTACAAAACAATCCTATCTTTTCTCGCATTTTAGGTGATCTTTTTTATACCTTTACTTGCCTCAAACCCACTGATCAAGTGATTCTTCATATGCAAGATTTACTCATTGAGAATTCAAGTTTAAAAATCATCAATTCATCCTCTAGCTCTATGCCAATATTTCTCTCATGGTCCTATGATAATTTTAATCAACTTATGATACTCACATTTTCATCCAACTTTACATCAGGAACCACTTATACACTTCGCATTATTTATTCGGGTGATATTATTCATGATCACCACAGCTTTTACATGAGTCATTACACCGATGTCAATGGGAAGAGACGCATGTTTATGACATCACACATGGAAGCCACCAATGCTCGAGGTGTTCTTCCATGTATTGACGAACCTGGTCGTAAGGCTATTTTTAAAATCAGTGTCGTCCATGATCCTTCGTATGCTGTATGGTCCAACGGAGAAATTCAAAGAACCGAATCGCTTGACGATAGACGAACTCTTTCACATTTCACTCCGACATTAAAAATGTCCACATATCTACTAGCACTCATCGTAGCACCAAGATCCGATTTTGCTTGTCTCCCAGATCGTATCATAAGTTCAAAAAATATCAAATCACGAGTATGTGGACGTATTGATATTCTGCCACAATTAACCTATGCCGATGAAGTAGCATACAGAATATTGGAATTTTTCAATACATACTTTGACATTGATTATCCCTTGCCAAAGATTGAACATTTTGCTGTTCCGGATTTTTCTGGAGAAGCCATGGAAAACTATGGTAAATACAGTTTTTTCCGGTCAAAATAGACGATGAAATGAAATTGAATCGATAATTGAACTGATTTCTTTCTAGGTTTATTGATCTATGATGAATTAGGTTTGGTTTTCGATGAGAAAACAGTATCGAGTTCAAGACAACAATACATAACAGAATTGATAGCCCATGAAATAGCTCATCAATGGTTTGGAGATTTAGTTACACCTGCTTGGTGGAGTGAACTGTGAGTCTTACTTTCTTTTGTTTCTCATTGAATTCTTTGCGCATAGGTGGCTGAAAGAAGGTATTGCTAGTTATATGGAAACACTAGCATCCAGCTTTGTTCAACCTTCGTGGAGGCTAGAGGAGCAATTTTTTATAGAAAAAATCTTCCAATTTATAAAGCCCGATTCATTGCCAACATCACGACCGATTAGTATCGAAGCAACTAATCTGACCGACATCTCTCAATTGTATGATTTAATTACTTATTACAAGGGTGCGACACTCGCCCGTATGATGTCAATGTTTTTGGGAGATAAAACTCTTCAACAAGGTATTCAAATGTATTTGAAAGGATTGAGTTATAGTTCGGCAATTCAAGAGGATCTATGGAAGTACTTAGATCAAGCTGCAAATCATACAATCGACATTGAACGGATCATGACTGGATGGACACGACAATCAGGCTTTCCATTTGTAGAAGTTAATCGAAATTATAGTAGGACTGAACAACCAATGGTAGGCGGTCATATGGTGATTAGTCAACAGCCTTTCAGTCTTTTATCAACGACGACCAAATCAGAAAAATGGTGGATTCCATTCAAATATTTTGATCGAACTTTCAATCAGGTAAAAAAAAAAAGAATATTCGTTTCATATTACTTTTGCACTTGACTGAATTTTTTCTGTTTACAGTCATCGAATGCAAGTGAAATTATATGGCTTAATGATACATCAAAGACGCTGACAATTACCGCATCGGATTCAGACTGGATTTTGGCCAATCCGGACTATCTAGGTATCTATCGCACGAAGTATGATCCTCAAAATTTCTATCTAATTATGGCCCAACTTGAGATGGATCATACATGCATTCCAACAATTACTCGAGGTGCTCTTATCGATGATGTCTTTGCTCTGTCGCGAGCATCCTTAATTAATGCATCTGATCCATACACATTGATTCGATATCTAAAGAACGAAACTGATTTTGTTCCATGGACGGTAGCACTTTCAGCAATGAATCAACAAGAAGTATTACTTGCCGAACAAGATATTATTCTTGATCTACAAAACTACTTTCTTGAATTGATTCTTCCAATCTACAACAAAATAGGATGGACTCCTGTCAATCAATTGACCGATTGGCTTCAAGCTCTATTGCAACCAAGTATCCTATCGACTGTCTGTCGTTATCGCTATCAAGAATGTATTGAAGCAGCACAAAGCATTTATCGTAAATGGAAATTGAATCCTACTCTTAATCAAATCCCGGCTAATCTTCGTTCGCCTGTCTATTGTACAATTATTAGAGTAGGTTCACGATCTGATTTTAACTTTTTATGGACTCGTCTTCAAAACGAATCGATTGCTAATGAAGTAATGAATCTACTCGAAGGACTCGCTTGCACAGAAGATCCACCATTAATTGTTTATTTTCTTGAACAACATTTGAAGAATGATTCAATCATTCGCGATCAATATGTGATACAATCCATTACAAATATTGCTCGTTCACCGCGAGCTAATCAAGTTGTATGGAACTGGATTCGCGACAACTGGTCGAAACTTTTGTCAAAACGGGGAGCATCACTCGGACGTTTAAGCAGAATTATTGAAGCCGTATCGAGTCAATTTATTACTGTTCGAAAACGAGATGAATTAAAAGCGTTTGCTAGTTCGATCACTAATGAAGGTAAACATTTCATTTTATAGTATCATCCCACAGGAAATTTATGTTTCTATATTCAGGTACTGTATATCGTCAGTATTTTCAATTATTGATCGACAGAATCAATGCAGACATCGAATGGATCGCAGTCAATCTCGCTTCAATCAACACCTTCTTTCGTCCAAATAATAATTCATTTGTTGTTGCATTGTAAAACAAAACCGTAGAATAAAAACGTGAACTCTTTCAGAAACAAAATTTTGATGATATATTATTTTCAAAATGCTTTGAAATTGATTGCAAATTCTTAAATTCTTCGATAGAGGGTGTGGGTGTGAGAAGAGAAGAAATCAACACCCCCATCCCCCCCCACACCCACCCAAATAGAATGAGAACGAACATGTCAAAGAAGAATATTACTTGAAACATTAATCATCGATATGAGCTAAATTTATCAAGAAAAAAAAAGAGTATAAAATAATATCGAAAAGAAAGACAAATTTGTGCAAAATGCTGCAGACATTTCCATATTTTCAGTATATTTTTAGTTTGAACTTGTTTCTGGTTTTAATGTACTTGTTATAACAAGTTTTATATGAAGAATTCAATAGATTGCTAGTAATAATTGTGTAAGATATATACGAACAATTGTATTAAATGCTGAAAAAGAAATAATATTTTTGAAAAAGAATTCTAATGAATGAAAAATCATACAGTCAGGATCATCGATTGCAATAGTTTCTCTATTGTTTCTTTTTCTTTGTTTTATCACTTATATCGGCTTATACATCAGTACCATAAGTAGATTGAACAAATAAATCAAGAGCATCTATACAATATCAAATAGGAACTTTTCATTTTGTTCAGCTTTTATGAATTTAATTAATAAACTTATGTGTATTTCTTTTCTTTTGTTATTTATTATAATTTTAGCAAAACAGACAATGAGAATTGGCTACAAGTATTAAATATAATAAAAAAAACATCGGTTAAGGTACACATGCATTTACTATGTACAACGTGCACATATGAGAAAAGACAAAAACAAAAAGATGTTCTATTTGACTATGTATTAATTAATTGTTCAATATAATTTTTGTCTGGTTGCAGTTGTTTTGGTTTTTCGCATCAAATGCTTTTCTACAAAAAAAATAAACAATAAATTGTTATGCAACTCAGATTTACAATTAAACTACTTGTTAAAGACATCTTTTGATTTTATAGAATTGAAAAATTGTATAATTGAATCAAAAAACGTCTCATTTACTGGAATAAAGAAATAACAATAATACTGCAATGGTAAAATCAAAGTATGACTTACATGGACATAAATTTTTTTCTAAATTTTTCGAAACTTCATCGAGAGCACAATTGAAAATCGCTTCTCTACAAAATAAATATCTCACGTCGATGAATAAAAATAATTATAGAATCACTTACTGATGCATATAAAATATATCATCGCTACCGTCGATTTGTACATTTTGTGCGATAAGTGATTGAATATCGTCCAAAGCAACTAAACAACTTTTCTGATTCATTCAATATATTTTAAAATTAGATACTCACGTCTGTGTTTTCCTAAACGATTATAAACCAAAACTCTTTTCTTCAATAAGTGGATCATAGCAATTTTGTCAGTAGGTGTTACATTCGGATTTTTACTGATTAAATTTGACAAAAGCTTTAAGAAGAAACAAGTAATAGTTTTAATGATTCAAAATAATGTTTACCTTTTCACACTTTTTAAATTCTTTTTTTTTCAAATACTCATCGACCTTTAGATATGAACGAAAATAATTTGCATTCATTGTTGAATTGATATTTAATGGAGAAATTAAATTTTCACCCGAGCTACCACAATGGCGATGTGTTCACTAAATTAAACGCGTTGGAAATGACGAACGAAGAAAATAAACATTTCTTTTTTTTTCTCTCTCCTGCTTATTCATCATTGCATAAGTCATTTTGTAGAGGAATATTAACTACATCTTTTGATATATGACAGTTAAGGAAATAATCAAGTGAAGTGCGAGTTTCATTACTGATAGGATAGATATGATATGTCGAGAGAATACCCTTCAAAAGCGACCACTTCTTAAACAGAATACCTCCGTATCAACCACATTGGAAAACAAAATTCAAGAAAAAAAATCATAGAGACACGTAAAAGTCTATTGCCTTTTGTTTTTAAAACCATTGGAATGATATCTGAAGGGATGTCAGATTTACAGACTTATCTGAAGATGTTCTTGTTTCTTTTTCGTATTATATTAGTACACAGTAAAACACAACTGTGCGGAGAAATGGAAAAACTACAACCACTTTCAGATGTTATTACTTTTTGAAATTATGTTTTTATCGGCATGATTTAATTAAAATATGGACTGCAGCTATTTTTCTCTCGTATACATATCGATGGAATGTTGAAATATATTTAAACCATTATTTTGAATTAGTAGCAAAAATTTCATTTTATTTTGATTTTTTAGCTATAGAATTCTTGTGGCATTCTTTTCATGAGCTTGTGTATAATCATGTTTAAAAATGAAGAGAAGTTTATCATATCAATTAAAATCTGATCGTTTTTATTCGTATATTTAAAAGTATTCAAGTTGGAAACTTGTTTGCTATTGTGAAATAAACTTTTCAAACAAGTACAATAACGATTAAATCACAGAATATCAACTGTGATTTTATTAACCATAAATAACATACAAAAGAAAATTTATTCAGTGATAGATGAAAAATCAAAACCAAAAATATTAACTGATTAAAGTCACATCACAACTAAGCAGCAACTTTCCGTGTGATAATTCGCCGCTCTTCGATTTCTCTTTCAGCCATCCCACGACCAAAAAACCAATCCTAAATATTAATAATATATACAATTATGAATTAGAAATAAGAAAAATTTACTTCTAAATCGAGAAAAAGATAAAAACTATTAATGTTTCATTCTTTGCATATTAATTGAAGTTCATCAGGTCGAGGCTTTTTATTAACCGCATAATCTAATTTTATTTCAATATGAAATAAAATTGCAATTTAACAAATATACTCACATTGATTTAAATATTCAAGTTGTTCATTCGTGAGCTTCGCTTCCAGTGCTTTTATTTCTAAATAGAAAATGTACACATATATATTTGTTTTATGAAAAAACAACATATTCAATAAAACAAAGTATCTACGTCCGTTGATCATCATCTGGAATAGATTCTCAATGATTTTATTTGTATCCAATTATAAATCAATGATTGCTTAGATATTAAAAAAAAACGTTGTATTTATTCGATTATTACTTCATCTGCTAGACAAGTCGTTTCACTGTTGTCTTTCATATATTATCTATTAAAACACAAATTGCTGATCTATGGTATATTACTTAGACAACTACTCACGAAATATTTCTATCAATAGAAATGACGAAATATAGTTTAAATAACTTTTAAATTCGACTTAGTTCTCTAGGATAAAATGCTACTGTTCGCTTGTAACGAACTTTCTACTATTAATGCTCAAATTAACAAGCTGTTAGATAAGTTGAAAATAAAACTCCATAATTAGTTCTATGAAGAAACTGCTATTTGAATGATGTTACACAGAGAGGTTGCTTTTCGAGATTAGTCATTATTGTTGAGCAGAATTGTTAGTGAATATCAATCATCAATAAAAATGATTTCACATACATTAGTTAAATATCAACGCACTCGAACTATTGCGCTATCAACTATGACGGAAATAGAAACTGAAGAAAATCTATTTGTCTATGTTTTTGTGCACATATCAATAAGATTCGAATATGGAATAAATTTCATTTGGAAACATCTTATTAAAAGTATTCATTAAAGACTGTTATTATAGTTATTGAAAGTTTTCAATTAAACTTTGATAACGAAAAGTCAATTCTGCATTCCATTTACAAAAGATTAAACCAGTAACAAAGCAATAACTTTTCCCTTGTTATATGATTTATCTGAAGCACATTTAGCAAAAAGCCTCTATCTCGAGTAAGAGTCAACCATTTGAAGGATTTCAAACAATAACTAGATTGAACAAATACGATAAATAAATGATTTCATATTTTCATGTATAACTCCTGCATGAATATGGTAACTGACCTCATAAAAAGCATACCTGTCGGGCATTGTTACGATAATATGAACATAGACGACACACACATTCTTTTTCTTTAAAATTGATAATTAAAAGAAAAATGACATAAATGCAAAAACAAAAGAGAGATCGAATAAAGGAATGCATATATTGGAAATGTGAAAAGTATCAGTAAGATCGAAAAGATACTGCTTGTAACAGGTGATTTGAATGCTATAGAGTGATTGTGAATGAAGCCATAGTAACCATATAGATATGTACTAGAAATGTAAGCATTCCAGTTTTAACAGTAAAGAATGCATATCATCCTTTGCTGTCTGGAAATGTTTAAAGATGGTGGTCTTTACAAATTCATGCTCATTTTCTTATCTGAGAATTCTAAGTTTTCTTTCCTATAAGAATAATATCATCACTTGTATTGGTATTTAAAATTATTGTGATGAAAATGAAATTTGTCTTTCTTCATTTGATAATTTTGTTTTGAAAAATTTTTTCAAGTACACTGAAACTGAAAAAAATGATGAAATTTTGTCGAAAAAAAGCTTTTCTTGGATTCTAATAAAAGAAAAAATTCTCTCTTATTCTCAGGGTGGGGTGTCTTTTTCATCCACACTCAAGATAGTGAGTATATTTGACCACTTGTAGCCATCATTTCAACTAGTATTATCAAAAATGGCACTATTCAAATCTCGAAAGTTTTTATCCGTTTATCATGATTTTCACATTCAGCTTTAACGTTATTTTTTATATCATTGCCTGTTAAATTGTAAATTCCACCATCTAATATGAAAGAGTAGCACCATACTATCAATCGCATTGGACAGAATACAAAAAAGGGTGTGGGTGTGGGTGGGTGCGGGGTGTGGGTGTGGGTGGGTGTGGATGCTGGTGTGAGTGTCGTTGTCGGTGCTTGAGAATGGAAGGTCCAAATCTACACGCACACGCACACGCACACCCTACACCCACACCCCATATCCACATCCCACACCCACACCCACACCCCACACCCCGCACCCATACCCACACCAACCCCACACCAACACCCACCCCACACCCCACATCTACACCCACACTCCACATCCACACCCCACACCCCACACCCACACTCACACCAACCCCACACCCCACACCTTCACACACCCACACCCACACCCACCTCTTTCAATAGAATAAAACTAGCTTTTTTTCTGCAATAACAAGCACGTCAAATCAAAACGAGCAAGTCTTTCTTTTTTACAAAGAAAAGAATATGAAACGAAAGCAAATAACACATTCTGTTAGAAAACTCGAATCTCTATGAAATCCACTTCAAAATTATGTTCCCAATCTTGTTCGTTGCTTGTTGCGCTTGACCAACGCCTACAAACGCACTTCAAGGTTCTCCATCATAGTTTTCGAGATCAAGGTTGATGAGTGTCTGTGACAAAAAATGAAGACAGCAATATGAGAGTGAAAGCAACTGTGATGGTTACCGTGTTATTTTCTAATGCGTTAGTCAGGTATTGTTCTCCGACAGGTCCAATGTCATTGTATCCAAGATCTAGTACAGTGAGTGCCTGTATACAAAATGTAGATTAATTTATGAGAGACATGATGAGAAAATCAGAGTTACTGTGTTATGTCGCAGTGCCATGGCTAGATATAGTGCTCCTTTGTCTCCAATTTTATTGCCTCTGAGATATAAGTGAACGAGAATCTATTTGAAAAAAGGAGTAAATGAAGATCAAGAAAAGATGATGAGAGAATGAGAGCTACTGTATTATGTAGTAATGCATTAGCTAGATGTTGTGCTCCATTGTCTTCGATTTCATTGTACTCAAGTTCTAATCTGGTGAGTATCTGTATAAAATGTGTAGATGAAGATAGGAAAGAAATGATGAGAGAATGAGAGCTACTGTATTATATCGTAATACATCAGCTAGATGTTGTGTTCCTTTGTCTTTGATTTGATTGTCTGCAAGATCTAGTGTAGTGAGTGCCTGTATAAAACAATATGGAGATTAAAATATAAGAAACATGATGAGAAAATCAGTGTTACTGTGTTATGTCGTAATGCATCGGCTAGATGTTGTGCTCCTTTGTCTCCAATTTTATTGCGTCTCAGATTTAGGTGAACGAGAATCTGTTTGAAAAAAAATGTTAATGAAGATGAGAAAAGATGAGAGAAAAAAAATAACCATATTATGTCGTAATATATCCGCTAGATGTTGTGCTCCATTGTCTTCGATTTCATTGCACTCAAGATCTATTCTGGTGAGTGCCTGTATAGAATGTATAGATGAAGATAAGAAAGAGATAATGGGAGAATGAGAGCTACTGTATTATATCGTAATGCATCAGCTAGATGTTGTGCTCCTTTGTCTCTTATTTGATTGTCTTCAAGATCTAGTGTAGTGATTGTCTGTATAAAAGAAACTCTAGATTAAAATATAGGAGACATGATAAGAAAATTAGGGTTACTATGTTATATCGCAGTGCATCGGTTAGATGTTTTGCTTCTTTGTCTCCGATTCGATTGTTTTTCAAATTGAGATTGATGAGCGTCTGTTTTAGAAAATGCAGATGAAGAAAGGATAGAAATAAAATGAAAATCAGGATTACTGTATTATTTCGTATTGCAATCAGATGTTGTGCTCCTTCGTCACCAAGTTGGTTGTCTTCAACACCTAGTTTTTTGAGTGCCTGTACGACAAAGTATAAATGAAGATATAGGAAATATGAAAAAGAAATCAGGATCACCATGTTGTTTTGTAATGCATCAGCTAGGTAATGTGCTCCAAGAGCTCCAATCTGATTGCTCCATAGAGTAACTATGGTGAGTGTCTGTATGAAAAGTATAGATGAAGTTAGGAGAAAAATGAACAGAGAATTAGAATCACCGTGTTATATCGTAATGCGTCAGCCAGGTGTTGTGCTCCAAGAGGTCCGATTTCATTGTATCCAAGATCTAGTATAGTGAGTGCCTGTATAAAAAAATGTAGATTAAAATATGAAAGACATGATGAGAGAATCAGAATTACTGTGTTATGCCGTAATGCATCGGCTAAATATTGTGTTCCTGTGTCACCGATTTTATTGCCTCTGAGATTTAAATTGACGAGAATCTGTTTGAAAAAGTGTAAATGAAGATCGAGAAAAGATGATGAATGAGTGAGGGTTACCGTGTTATGTCGTAATGCATCACCTAGATGTTGTGCACCAACAGCTCCGATTTCTCTGTATTCGATATGAAGTTTGGTGAGTGTCTATGTAAAAAAAGTGTAAATGGAAATATGAAGAAGATTAGGGTGTGAATGTGAGGTGATGGTTGGTGTTTGGGTATCTTTCCTTCATCCTTGTCCACGCCTACATCCACCTCCACACTCACACCCACGTTCTTGAGTGTCCAACGAGTTTTAAAGAGCATTTAATTAAGAATAGAATCAATTTGTATGATATATGAAGAAGATCAATTATCAAAGAGAATTCACCGATATGGTGTGTGATCCTTGAGGTGATTCTGCAGAATCTCAGAAGGGAGCTAAAACAAATCTTCGGGTAATATACGATACAATTTAGAGCGGAAGAAAATACTGGAAGGACTCGTACTCGAGTATTTACATGTTAAAAAGATATGAGCGGATAAAGTCTTGTTTTTCTGCCTCCAAAGTATTCGAATATTTTGTCTTGACATCAATGCAGTGATGATTCTTGATAAACTCACAATAGATTATTTCACGGGTTCTTTTGATGAATGTTTCCTTTTCTGTCTTACTCGTATTCTCTTACAAAATTCCGAAATTTTTGCCGATTTCATAGAGGAATGCGAATGTTATTCGAAAAAGTGATGGGAAGATGTTGTGAAATAAACCCTTATAATGTTATCGAGTGCTGCTAATATTTTTTTTTCCAACAGAGAGAAATGAAATATATTGAAACTAAAAAAAAATCCTAATTTTCTTTCGCCGTTTCGGATAAAACATATTGCGCTGCAGTGATACCAGATATCTGTGTCGTTTCTTCGAAGATAAAATAAGCTAAATTCTTGCATCCTTGATCTCATATAAAAGTACAAACATTAATAATTGATATCTGTGCTTTGATGGCATTGAACACATCTTCTGAAGAAATTGTATACGAAATTCTCATTTGCCAAAAACTATTCTTGCTGTACTCGTAATGCCAAATTCTCATAGGAAGATTGTTCCTGATTTCAAATAGAATTTGTCACATACCTCATCTAAAGTATTAACAACCATTGTGTCTACGGATCGTTGAGTCAGATGACATATATTGCCCATCCACGATATTTCACATCTTGCTTGTGATATGTTGTGAATGACATTTATAGATGTCGTATAAACACAGATCTCACGTGACCATGGAATGTATGCACAAGCTACAAACCAACCTTTGATATGAACCCAAAATTGAGTTCGAAATGGAATGATGAGTGTCTCGAGACTAATGAGACTGTCGTTTTCACTATATTGATAAGAGCAGATGAATTCAAGTTTATCTAATTTAGACAGCTTAGTCCGAATGAGTTGATGCCAATAAGAAGCATCGAATAGAGAATCAAGCTTCTGCCTCTTAGAAATAAGTTTCAGATAGCGAAGTGAAGATATTGATGAAAGTAGCAGTTCGAAATTTTGTGTAGAAAGTGAACAGACAGTGATGATCAAAGACTTCAGTGAGGAATGATATGTAGACGTTGTGGAGAAAACCAACGTATTACTTCTATCATCCATAGTGCAGTCTTGCATAACAAGAGTTTGTAAAAGTGGTAGTCGACGAAGAATAACCAGATAGTCGCTATAGTTACAAGTGGCGATTATCAAGTGCTTTAATCTGTATGGATCAGGCCACACTACGTTTGTCGTAAAAGGCACATTACTGACGCATAATTTTTGAAGGTTCCATCGACTGAATACTGATGAGATGAGAATCCATGCTCTACTATTCCATCCTTCACTTGACTCTATTGAAAGAGAGACCAAAGAGTCGGTACTCAAGTTTTCGAAGAGATGTTCCAAGTCTTCATCCTTTATTTGGTAAAGATTCAGCGAATGTAGTCCAGTAAATTGATGACCACCGAATGGCAAATATATTCGATTTACTCGACTACGTTTGTTATCTGATCGACGACGATCAAATAGCGAAGTAAGCCGGTAAATCGACTCACCGATCCAACAGTCACGGCATATTGTTAATGAAATGACACTATCAGGTTGAATGAAACGAATTAGTGTCGTTATGTTATTGAGGGATTGTAAATCCAAAATGAGTTTGTAGCGATCATAAGTGTTGACTATGGCATACATTCGTCGGCAGATCGGACGAATCGAATGAAGAATAGTGTCAATATCGCAATAATCAAATATGCGATAGACAAGTTCAACAGGAAGGCCGAAAAAGAAAACATTTGACATTGAAGTAGTAGTCATAACCAATAACTTTACAGATGTGGTGTTCTAGAAACAGACAAGAAAACATTATTTACCTTTCGTGTCTAGTTCTCTGAAGCTGAATGAGGATGTGGGTGTGGATCGTGAATGTAGATGTAAGTATTGGTGTCGGTGTCGGGGTGAACTCGAAGAACCGCAACATCCACCCAACTGCACCCACCCACAGCCACAACCATACACTCTCTCAAAAAGCCCTATCTCTTCTGAAAATATGATTTCCATGCAGTGAACAGCCATCGTGAATCTATTAGTCGGATCGTGAAATTGATAATACTGATAGCCTAGTTAGAAATGTTAAATATTCTGATATGATTTTTATTTTAGGTCATTTTACGTAATTTCATTTATTACCTTAATTCTTCTTATAGACCAAAAGCATATACATGATTCAGAAAAAATTTAGTGTTACTTGAAATATGTATTATAATTCAACAATATTAAAAAGAAAATATAATTACATTACTAAGATTTTCGTATGTATACCTATAACGAAATGTGATTGTGATTTTCTACAAATGTAATATCATAGCTACTGGGGAAATACTCTTACATACATGAATATGTAGCAGCTCGAATGGCATAAGTGTCATTATATAAAGCGAACTATTTTGTTATTAAAAAAATGTCGTAAAATGGACAATCATTTTTGAATGCACAAGATATTATACAAGCCATATTATAGAGCTCAAAAATATTTCAAATAATAATTACATAGGACTTGTTTAATGATAATTCAAATTTAATGAATTTGAAAGAAAGAAATTCAAAATTGTGGTTCAAAATTTATTGTTTATATTGAATTGCATCAATGACAATAAAGCTTTGAAGTATTAACACCCATCATCAGTATTGCAAAATAATAATTATTATTTGAATTAATTGATTTATTTCAATTCTTGTTCATACATAGGCATAATTATTATTACTATTTTTCAATACTGATGATGGGTGATAATACTCGAAAGCTTTATTGTCATTGATCTTATTCAATATAAACAACAAATTTTGAATTAAATTTTGAATTTATTTCTTTCAAATTCATTCAATTTGAGCTCAAAAATAAAAACAATCAGAAATAGTATCAATATTTTAGGAAGAAAAAAGTAATAATTACTATCTCTGATCACCAATAAAAAAAATTATTTATTTCTTGATTTTATCATTATACGACGAGCTAATATGCACTAGCTGCACTTTATACATGTAAGATATCCGATGCAGCTATCGAAGAAAAATAAATTCTTGACAGTGATAACTAACTTATAGATGTGACTAAACAATAATACCACAGTAGTGATTCGTCAAATTGTAATTCAAAGCGTAATGATGCTCTTACGCTTTTCTTCTAGAGTTCAAATTGGTTTTCTGAAAAATTGGAATCAATTTTCAAACGTCATTAAAAATTGTTGTTGATCTTTAAACTTGTTTGAATGTAATTTTTCCTCAAAAAAAGATTGAAATTTTATTTTTGAAAAAATCAAGCATATACTGCAAATTATTAAATCGTTTAACAATTAATAATAATTTGAAATTGTTTGAGCATTTGCTAACTCGACTTTTAAGAAAACCAATTTATTTAAAAACTACAATGCACTAACAAAAAAGAGAGAAAAGATCAGCGTTTTGAAAAGTATGGCGCTGTTAATAATTTCTTGATTGTTTCATAGAATGTCTCCTGAATAATTTGAAAACAATGTATACTGACGTACCTTCAATGAAACTGAAATATATTAATTATTTTTTGTATGTACGTTCGCAGTTAGTTTTGCTACGTATATATCGATGACGAAATTCATTGTTTTTTCCTACGTCTCTCTCATTATGTGCATCAATAAAGCATGACTTTTTCATAAGACAGATAGTTGGTGGCGTAAAGATACATTTATCATCGCACGTGTTTGTTTTTTGTCACTATTTTCTTCCTCTACACGTCATTTTGCTTTCTTTACATTACGTGTCTCTCTACGAAGAAAATATACATCGATTTATCCACAAGACAGCGTATTCAAAATTGGATATCGAAATTTTTTTTTTGTCATAGAGAAAAAGCGAACCAATAGGCTTTTGATGAAGGCAAGAATAGCTGAAATCAGGGTTTTTTTTTTATTAAACTGACTTTTTTTGACTAAAGGATGAAGGAGCAAAACTTGATATTTTCAAATTTTCTGTCAACTTTATAAAAAAAATAATTTAAACAAAAAAAGCAGTGTTATCAAATACTTCAAAAACTCAAAATAATCAGAAAAACTGAAGAAATTATTTTTTACGATTATTATGGTAGATTTCGTTCTATAAATATAGAAATTGTCTTCATTTAACACCTGAACTCTACCTAAAGGCTTGGATTATAAGAAATTAATAAGACAACGCTTAATACTAAGGCAGAAAACGCTAAAAACCTAACCCTTTTGGGTGTGGGTGTGGATATCTTCTCATCACACATATCAACACCCACACCACACCCACACAGCCACATCCACAGCCAAACCCACAAACTCACACGCACACCCACCCACACCCAAAACAAACACAGATCTTCACCAAATGGTACTGACACCAGTTGTGTCTATGAATTCTTCTGTCACAAGTAACACTCATCCTAATGAACTTGAAGTAAAGCGTTCATTATTAGCTCATCGAGCGATTAGTATAAATCGAGGGCGTGGGTGTGAGTATGGGTCGCTCAGAATTAGGCTAACGACTACAGACTCACCCACATCCGCATCCTCACACGCCACCCAACCATGAGGCTCCATTTATTGAATGAAGCGTTGTTATTAGAATATTGAAAAGCATTTTCATAATTAGAGCGCCATTTTTTGAGAGTTTTTCGAGTGAATGAACTTGTCAATCCTTCTCTTTGCTTGAAATATAAGAATTTTAAAAAAGAAGCCTCATAATACCTGCAGTTTTTGACGCTCTTTCAGAAAAAAATAGCTATTTGGCTTTATGTAGTACTGTAGTAAAATGCCACTGCAAATACGGAAAGCCATTGCACCTAAACAGACACGTGTAGTAAAATTGTTATATCTCAAAGCTCTATACAATGTATGAGGATGGAGATCGAGTTTTCACAAGCTGGCAAATCGAAAATCAGATGCTGATTTTATTTTGAAAGGCTGGCCTTAAGTTAGATTCGATTACAATAAATCTTAATAAACAAGGAGACGAAATCAAGTAACTGTTGAAAAAACTCTATGTTAAAGTTCATTACCGGAAGACATGACTTTTTTCTTTGGCCTAAAAGTAGCATCTAATAAGAACTCAATGAAAACTGAAATGACACAAAACATACATAGTAAACCAAGATCACAGTATACCAAAACAAAAATGTAAAACATTAATTGAGTTTTAGATAAAGCTTCATTATAACTAGTCATATTATGGACAATTTTTTAGCGTTATGGTTTGTTGAATAAAAGTTTTTCATTCTGCAAAAAAGAGTATTAATATTCCATTCAGATATTGACTCAGCTATAACACTGCTAATGTACATATCAGGAAAATTTCATGCATGTACGCTTAAATAAAAATAAATTCATATAATGAGATGAGACGAGTAGTATTTCTTCTACTTGTTGCCGTTATTAACAAAACTTTATAGGCAATGATGAAACATGGAATAAGATACTTCTTTACTTTTACAATAACTCCTTTTGATTGATATCGGTTATCATAGTCTATACATTGATTAATAACGATCGTTGCTAAACGTTGTGTCATTCACGGATTAACCAAGATCATATATGAATGATGTGACAATATGAATTGAATTAGCAAATGTTTTGGCTGATAAAAATGTACGTAAAGATAAATCCATAAATTTGTGTTAAATGAATATATACTGAGGAAAGAAAAAACATGATTCATTTCGATAATGTTCTTGCAAAATGATTCATATCACATTCTGTGATCATTTCAAACAATTATTTTTCTTTATCTTTTCTTTCTTGCGTGTTCTATACGTCCATATTGGAAAAAAATGACTTACTATGCAAAGCAGACGTGCAGTCTTTTTTCAAACTTCATCAATAAGCTATTCATTATTATAGATTTTATGAACTATCTAATTTTTTCATGAAACAAATCAAAAGACGACGAAATAATATTATTCATGATAATAATGAAAACAAAAAGAAAAAGATTGACGGTAAAAAATGATATCTGATTTTTTTTTAATAAATACATCTTTTATTTTTTAGTAACAGTGAATGAAACAAACTGGTTTGTCTATTACGAAACTATTTCTTTGTTTTATCAAATCTATCTTTCTCTTCTTTTTCAGTTTAATAAAAGAAAATATTACTACTCTTGAAAATCTTTCAAATGAACTTATTTATGAAATATTTGAATTTCTCAATAATCATCATGCATTTCAAGCTTTTTATGATCTTAATCAACGATTTCAAAATCTTTTTCTTAATTCAAATCTTCTAATTAAAATCAATATTTCATCCATACCAAAATCTAAATTACAACATTATTTAACACATATTATTAAACCTTATGCTTATCGAATTGAATTATTTCGATTATCGAATCCATTTATTGATCCATGTTTATTACTACTACTAATAATGAAAAATTTAACTCAAGTTACAACACTTATTTTAAATAATATTGAATCAATTTATATTGAACAAATTGTAAATAATTTATCTTCTTTACCTGTTTTATCTTCATTGACTATCATATCGATTGATACTATTCAAAATCACAAGAATATTATTTATAATAAAATATTTCGTTTACCTAAACTGAAATACTGTCAGATATTAATTGAATTATTACAATATTCAAAATCATTATCTGTTGCTACAAATGAATTTAGTACTGTTGAACATCTTATCATTAATCATGAGATTTCGATTGATCAACTTCTTATTTTATTATCTTATGTTCCACAACTACGACGTTTATCGATTGGTAATCTAAAGGAACCTAAAATCAATCGAACCGAAAAAGGTTCGATAAACTTAAATTATCTAACAAATGTTTCTCTTAAATTAAATAATGTCAATTTTAATGATTTTGAAATCTTAGTAACAAATTATTTTCGTCAAATTCAAGTTTTAACTATTGCACTACAGTGTATTGGATTTTACGGTAATAGTATACAATATTTAAATGCTGATCGATGGGAACAATTAATTTCAACTCATATGTTAAATCTACGTATCTTTGATTTTCAACTTTCATATCGTATACTGGATTCCAACCGTGAACGACAAGAATTTGAAACTCTTATCAATAAATTTAATTCAACATTTTGGATAGAACATCAATGGTTCTTTGACCATCATTATCATCAGATGACATGGTCGAATACTGCTATCTTCTGTTCAAGAAATCCATATAGGTAAATTTATGTACTACACTATATCTATCATTTATTTATTTTCAGAAGAAAAGATTATGTTTTGTATGATGGACTGATCCAAAATATGTGGTCATCTCGTTTTGATATTAATGAAGATCCAATTCATCATATTTGTATTCATAGTACAAATATGATAAAAAAATCCATTGATAATTTTCCAAATGCTACTAAACTTACATTTTGTGAAACATTTGAAGTATCTCGTGATTTAATTGCCATGGATTTGAATCGTTTTCTTCCATTACAACAATTGACTAAACTAACGATTGAATGTCATCATTTTTCGTTTGAACAATTAATTGAACTTTTACAATTTACACCTAATGTTCATGTATTAAAACTTGATTCTATATTACTTTATCGAACTAATTCTCTTTCAATTCAACAAAATGATTTATCGAAATTGGTATCGAAGATAAATACTATAACAAAAGTAACAATTAGTAAAGAAATCACGTTAGAAAAAATTCAATTATTTACTACTGTTTTTCCTCGAATTGAATATCTTACTATTAATTTATATAAAGAAGATTTGCAACCAATAGCTCGATTTTTATTATCAAAATCTCACAATAACACTCGTTATTTATCCTCATTGTGTATTTCAAAGCAACGTAATGATCTAATGATAATATTGGAAAATTTGATTAAATCAAAAAAGCTTCTTCGTGATTATACTCTTAAAGTTATTAATCGAAAATTGTATTTATGGTGGTAGAATTGATTTTGTAAACAGATATTTTAATTTTGAATATAGTTTCTTTTTGAATAAATATGAAAATTAATCATTAATATACTTTTCTAGGTTTACTAATTGAAAAATCTATTTATTATACTGAAAAACATTCAAGAATGATAAATTAGATGTCATAAAATTATCTATTCTAATTTTTAAGAGGATGATCGAAAATAAAGAATTTTGATATCAGTACATGCTTATAGTTTGAACAATGAAATGAATTTTTAGCAACTTCATGTATGTATTATATTTATGTAAAAATAAATAAAGTATATCCTGCGAATAAGTGCCCTCTTTTCATTCGATTCTGACGTACATGGTTAATATGATATCTTGTATATTGACTGACATATCTCTTTGAAGTAACGGTAAAGAGGAAATTTTAAATACAATTTTTTTGGATTTGAACTCTATGCATAAGATAGTCCATGGTGAGATATGAAAAACTCCGAATGGATAGGTGCCCTTAGACCTTCTATTCAGAGTTATAGTCATTTTACCGGGATGATTTTGACTCACCGACAGATCTATTGTAGTGCAATTCCTGCAAGATTAAAATGTGAAACACAATATACCTATTGTTACTAATTTCCTAGAAAGTCGTCTTTTTATATAAATTCGGGTATATTTCGCCACTATTTCTTACTTTTTGCTATAGAAATTCAACAAGGAAATGTTCCAGAGATATTTTAGTTAGACTTAGGTTATACATGACTTATGGTAGGGTGTGGAGTCATCTGTCACCATATGTGACGGACTCCAGATCACATTTCTCACGTCTTATGATGGTCTCGAGAACCTGTCTGTCTCTCACGGCCTGTGATGCTCAATATTGATATGTAAGACACCATCTGTGATGTTTTTTATACTATGTCGGTCACAGTCTGTTTTAAAAAACGGAAAATTCTAACATTCTTCGTAGGATATGACAGACCTTTTGGACTTTTATATCTCGTGTTCACAAATAGATCTGTTTGTGAGTAAAAACTCAGATCGAAATATCGCTATTCAACTTTTTGGTATATACCATGCCATAGGTTGAAATTCCAGTAAAATGACTATAACTCTGAACAGAAGGCCTAAGGGCACCTATCCATTTGGAGTTTTTCATATCTCATCAAGGTCTATCTGATGCATAGCGGCCAAAGTCAAAAGTGATTAGACAGTTGAAAACGTTCCCTCGTGAGAAGAAACTAATTTTGATAAGAATATCTAATCAATTTAGATGAAATTCTCTTTTAATAATAAAACAATGGAGTTGAAAATCTTTTTCTTGATGGTGAAGTTATATCCATTCATTGCTGTTCAACTTATTCAAATAAATATCTATTCGACGATAATCTTTTTTCTATGGATATTGGTTTTGAGCCTCTTTTATTATTATATCAACAAAACCAATAGATCATTTTGTTCATGAGAACCAAATTGATCAAAAATTGATAATTTCTGCTTCCTTATTTTCTCTCATTGGACTTTCATACATCTATATTCTTATTTGTCAATAATTGTGAAGAGATGAAGAAAAACAATCAATAGATCTACGTTGATATCATAACTATCAACGGTTTTTTATCGAATATTCATATAGAGAAGAAAAACAAATTCATTGAAACTCCAAGGTTTCTGTCTGTTCTTTCAACCAAAATCAATTAATAATGCGAATAAAAATCATGAGAACAATCAGAGCTAATAGAGTATTTTAGGTGAAGTTTCATCAGGTTAACTATATAAATTCAAATCAAATCAACTTCACTTTGTAAGCTAAGCAGATTTCATATTTCATTTCTTCAAATATCTCTTTTAGAACATCAATACATGTTATAGAAATGTACTTCAAATAAGAAGATCTCGAAATCCCTCTACACTAGATGATTCTCTTCAGCAAAATCCTCAGCTTATTGAGGATTAACAGATGAAAACTCGTCTCAAATAGAGAGAAGTCCATTTGATTCCAATGGGCGAATAATAACGAGTTATTTCATCGTTTCAATTGAATATCGTTTGTTAATCAGTCGATCTGTATTTGAGAAAAAAATATGCCAGATGTGATGAATAGTGAGAGAAATTCTTTCATTGCTTCCATTGCTCTAATCAGCAGTGTCACATATCCAAGATTTTGGAGATGCCGCATCTCGCGCGAGAGATGAGGGTGTGGGTGTGAGGGATGCGCATCTCTAAAGGAGATCTTACATCTCCAGTGGTGAATGACCACATCTCTCGAGTGTGGGTGCCGCGTCTCCCTCTGGAGACGCGGCATCTCCCACGGGAGATGTGGTGGCATCTCCAAAATCTTGGATATGTGACACTACTCGCGGTCAGATAAAATTTTTTATTTGTCGTAGATGCTATCAATCGTCCAATGAAAAATTTATCAACGACAAACTAATCGACTTCTGAAAGATCAGTTCCATGGTGAAAATAGAAGATGTACAAATGGATGAAGTCCTAAAAAAGAAGATAGTCATAGAAACTGAAATATTTTTCTCAGATAATGGTCTAATTCAAATATATATGATATGTAAACAAATCCTTTGTTTCACAAAATCGAATAATCGGATATGGATGTAATCAACAGGCCAAGAGTGATCATGTCGATTACGTATAAATTCCAGGCAAAATTTAAGTAAATTAGTGAAAAATAATCAATGATTAAAATTGTATTGTGATGCCAAAAAAAGACGACTACTTTTTCAATTAAGAAAATATCAACAAATATAATATGATAATTCTATATACAAACGAAGAAATATTTATTCATACGACTGCTACATAAGCCAAACAACAAAAACTTTACTCTTCATCTTGAGGATGAGGATTATCGACCACGTAAACATAGTATCTATTGTATCAAATGAGATGTTATTCTCTTTCTTATATATTTTATATGTTTCAATTTCGCAATAACACCTTAATGAACGATTGACTGTTTTCTGGAAACAGTAAAAAAAGATAAAATAATAGAATTTCAAACATTTCAAAAAATAGTCTTTTTCCACTAATTGGCTTTTAATTTTGCCTACAATTCATGTTCTATTCTTTGTTTTCCATATATATGAAATAGTTGATTTAGTTCAGCATCAAAATCTTTTTCTAAGCATCTACTACGTATTTTTAACAATAAAAACAAACGTCAACGAAATAAAAATTATATCCATTGTAAATAAATATTACCAAGTTCATGATGAATTGTGTAATTTGATAAAATTTTTTGATTATCTATCATTTCTTTTAATCTTTTAATCATATTATCATCTGCTTTTGAAACATAAATACATAATAAACGAAGATCTTTATTGATTTTGTTTAAAATATCTCGTAGAAATAATTCAATAGACATACTATGAATACATTCGACATTAAGAAATTCCATATATAGACAAACATTAAGAAAAAAATAAATTTCTTCAATTGTTTCCGTCTTCTCTATATATACTTTTTTAATTTTACTTGCATGTTCTATTGAACAAGTTGTAGGAAGTTCTTTATTGAAGTATGATCGATAAAATGTTAAAGAATTAATTTTTAATGTAATAAGATCTGGTAATAAATGTATAATTTGCATTAATCTATCAATAGAAATTTGTTGTTGAATATCCAAATGATAAATTTGTACTATATTTACAATACGTTTAATATACATGAATAAATTATCAGCAGGTTCACCAGAAAAAACGTATTTGATAGTCAATTGAGTAGATTTTAAATAATCAACAGTAGAATTCTTATATTCATACCATCTTTTTCTGAAAACAAAAACAAACAATCTATATGAATATAAAAGAATCGTCAGCAATATACCTATATGGACAAACTAAATAAAGAATTTTATATTCATGAATTTCAACATTAAATATTAATTTTTGTTCAATCCAAAATGATGAATTGAATTGAGTTTGTTCTCCAGAATCTATTGAATGTCTATGTTCATAATATTTTAAAGAAAATTTTTTCAATTGAGGTAAATATTGTAAAATTAATTGTTCCCATCGATAAGCATCAAGAAAAGTTATATCTTGATATGAAAAAGTAACGTATAAATTTTTTACTTTTGAATATATATTCTGAATAAATATTTCAAATTCATCAAAGTTAATATAATTTGTATACATTGAAATGGATGTTAAATATTCTAAACTAATTGGTAACATAGTTTCAATATCTGAATCATCTTGATTTATATGTGAAAGATTTAGATGACGAAGTTTTGGTGTATAAGAAATTAAAGCAGAAAGTTCATCGAAAGTATAATAATGACCAATTTGAAGATATTCAATAGTACTAAATTGTTTTCCAGTAACAGCCATTGGAATTGAAATTGAACATTCATTTCCATATAAATAAAGTTTATTATATTTTAATGTTGGTAATGCAAAAATTAATTGATAAATGTTATTTAGATCTCCTATGACATGCACTGTTCGTATATCTAATGAGAAAAGTTGTGGTAAAGAATTTAAATTAATAAGAAATGGAATAAGTTTATCTTGTTGAATATCTTCAATAACAAGTGATTGAAGACAATTAAATGAAGAATCAATAATAATCGATGTTAATAATTGATTAAGATGAACTGGCATTTGAAAATTAATGGAATATATTTGATGTTTAATTTCTTCATAAATAAACATAAATATTTCGTTCGAACTAAAATGAATGAGTTTAATTTTATATAGAATAGATGAAGATGTAAGAAGTTGTTGAAAACGATGATTAAGATTTGAAAATGCTAGATATATGTCAATACCATCAAGATAATCAAATATTTCATGGAACAATTCATTCGATAAATTTTCAATAGAAGATATTCTTAATTCATCCAACAACTCACCTAGAAAAAAAAGCAGCTTATATGTTACTAGTAGAATAATATTACTTCGTAATTTCTTTGTATTTTGTTCAGATAATTGATTAAAACTTAATGTTCTTTTGGTATGATCCATGTTTAAATGATATAGAAAAAAAGAATTCGTATTAAATATGATGATTTTGTTTTTCTTTCCTACGTAAATAGAATATATATATGGAATAAATCATCAATTATTCGTCCGCTGTGCTTCGAAATGCACCGAACTTGTTCGGTCATTCTTCTAACTAAAGATATTTGATATAAGTTATTAAGAATTTTCAATGAAAAGGAAACCAATGTTTTTGAATGATTTAAACTTGTAAGATTTTATAAAACTCATCTTTTTTTGATAACCAACTATTCATATGATTATAAGCAATAGACATAAAACGCGTTGAAATTCAGTTGTAAAGCACAGAATACCAAAAAAACTAATATACAAATAATTATTATGTGCGAACTTTTGATTAAACTCAAAATATTGAGAGTAAGTAATATATCGGAATATAGACATACAAATTTACGAACTAAAATAGAAAAACAAGTTAAAATATCTTATATAGTCGTATAAGAGAATATGAGTGATCGTGCATTAAAGAAATTCACTTTTGCTTAGTAATGAGCATGATTAGCTAACGGTCACCTTTGGAAGTTGTGAGATAGCTCCGTTATGAGTGATATAGTTCCCATTTTTCTTTCATCGTGCATATATAAAATAGATTTGTATGCTTTTAAATCTTGTTAAACTGTATTTTTTGTCTCAAAGATGGTCATCAATTCCAAAGTGCATTCGTTATAAGAATAAAACTTCATTACGTGAACGATAGAACTACTCGTAAATTAGGAAACATACGTACTTTTATCGCGATAGTTAAAAGATTTCAGTTACTCAAACCTTCGGGTTTGAATGGTGAAATTTCGTAATGAACCGTGTTTTTAGTTTTGTAAAACTTGTATTGCTGATTTCAATGTACGTGTGATAACCAAAAACTGTTGTGAACAACGCACGCGGTAGGCTTTTTATCAAAGGATTTCATTAAAACCCTAAAAAGAAACCATGCTAGCAAAATGAACTTATAAAGTACGATTTCATGTATCTTTGTTTGTTCTTTTGAATAATGACATCTATAACCATCTAACTCTTTTCTATGTACGAAGAATAGAGCACTGATGAAAAATGTCCGCTACATCGAATAGTAGAGCACTGACTACTGTATAGAATTTGGCTTAACAACAAAATGTGAATAACATTATCTTAGAACTTCTTAGAGATCATAACTAGAATTTGAGGTAAATTTGATACTGTATATGCCATTCAGTGCAGCACGAATTCCTCTACAAAACAACATATGATATTGTGATTCAAAATAGATCAAGAAATCGGATAAAGTCCTTTCAAATAGTTTTTTTAAAATTTTATATCCCTCAATTATCTGTGAAGCCATCTTTTTTTCAATAAGCTTGTGAAGATAGATTTTCTTTCTTATACAATGAATCGTACTACATGGCCTTCACTAGTTTACGAACTGGATTGAATTCGGTTTTCACTTAAACCAATGCTCACAGAAGAATCAAACTTACATGTAAAAACCCAAAGTCAAGAGTGTATAGAAAGCTTGTTACATATGACGCTATGATTTCATTGGTTGTTAACCAATGAGGGATGGTGTATGGATAAAAGCTCAATAACGTTTTCTGCAGACAAACGTTACACTACATACTTAGGATTGACTGAACGTTTCGATAACCTCGAATAAAAATATAAAAGTAAGTTTTGGTTTTACCTTATTACATGTTCAAAATAGTCACCATTATTATTTGTAAAAAGTTTCATTCTTTCTAAGAGTTTATTCAAAGTTTATTAAAAAGAGCGTTAAAATTAAACCTAAGGTAGAGTTGTAATATACATTATTGTAGACGAGACAGCTACTGTGAATTCGTCCAATGAAGCTTTCAATAATAAATACTTTTTAAAATTTAAACATTGGAACCGGAACTGTTCGTTAACTCTAAGTATGATAATAGAGAGAATTTGTAAGCTGCCTAATACTATATCCTGAAAGTAAAGGAAGAAACAAAGTATCTGTTATATTTAGATCACCCAATAATTCAACATTGATAATAAAGGCTAAATCATTTCTTTTTTGTTTAGCACTACTTGCAGAAACTGTTCAGAAAAATGGTGGTATCTCAAATTACTTTGTTTTTTACTCTTTCGTCTTTTTGAGTATCCTTTAATACTTTTCATCGATTCCTCCCTTTGTGAAGTGTTATTCTTAGGCGAAATTTTTTTCAATGTACTAGTAGATTATCTGAGGTATATCTAAACTTCCGAAGAAGTATTCTAACTAGATACAGCGACATGAACATATCAACCAATGATTCGATAAAACTCATTATCAGAAGTATAATGAAATATCGCAACCTTCGATATAGCTTCTATTTTCAACATATTATACTATCAGATAGGAAAGAGGAGACCCTACTCTCAGAATCAAAATAAATTAAAGAAATTATTCAAATTTCTAAAATTCTCCAGTGATTTCGATAATTTCCTTAATTGCTTGTGATTGTGTGGGGTAGGATTTTATTCTCAACGGATTGTGTTGATATGTTTTACTGGAACTGTTGATGGAAATTTTCGGAAATTTCCATTTTCAAAGCCTGAACACTGCTGTTCAACATTGCACAGTGTTAACTATTAGTTGGAGAATAAAGTGGACTCCGAAAATGTTAATTGTTAGTGAAAGCAAAGTAGAAAAATCTGAGGAATTCTACATAACGCCGTTTCAACTTTCATACTCTATAATAATTGCTTCAGTCTCACAGATGCACCCAAAAAGGACAGTTGAGTTAGAAAATAGACAACTCGGTTATATAGAACAAATTCAGTTCAGCCACCTATCTCGTGAATATAGATGTTGACATGATGACGTCGGTGTCTCTCAAACTGTCTTATACCATCTTTTCTCATTCACTACTGACTTCTCTTCTATTTTTACTGAATGACACGATTGTCGAACGTTCTCTAAATACTTCAATAACTTTTGATACGCGACACACAAACTATAGCAACAGACGCTTCCTGATTCATCAAAACCGTGCACAAATACCAAAGTGAACGATGCGGTCCCACGTCCAAGAAGTATGCATTGCTTATTACTCCCTTAAAATCGATTTCTGCGTAGAATATTTGGGGATAGAGACAATATGACTCGAGTTTTCTTCAAGCAATCACCCAATAATGATAAATTAGTGTTATTTGAATTGAGTGAGATCCAGTTTATAGAGAAATAGAAGTTTAATGCACAAGAATATCATAATTCGTCGCTACTATTTAAGTTACTCATTTATAGGTGCTCTGCATGGGTTGAGATAAGCTACACACACTTTGACGTACACACACAAAATCGCCATTGAACCATGTTGCACATTTCCTTTAGAAAGAAGATGTTTGTGTGAGAGAGGGCGCTCAATGATAGCGGGTCTCGCTCTTGCACTATTTATAAATATGACATTTTTTCACAAGATTAGTCTTGTAGATGATCTTTTATAAATTGAATGTAGCAGAAAATCATTGCAGATCATTACTACTGTAAGAAGCTGAAATAATTTACTAGAATATTATATCTGAATTTTATTATACATATGTGATTTTTATCATTGTATGGCGCATGAATTATATAAGATAAGCAAGAAAGATATTTCAAAAAAAAACACAAATCAATGTTCATCAGAATAAAAAAGAAGTATTT
>CAJNOP010001149.1:0-23601 GCA_905250075.1 Rotaria sp. Silwood1
CAACTTTTTTTGTAAAAAATGTCTATGTAACCAAACGCACCACATGGGATTATTCTGTTTACTTTTGCATTTGTTTACCTTGAGAATGCATGTCAATTGATGTTAGTTTTGCTTTCAGGCTGCAATCACCAAATATAAATAGAACGACGTAATGATTTTTTCTTCTTATTTCATTCTTATAATGCTCCTATGAAATACTTGCAGCAACCATATGTAATGCCTATTTTTCTCTTTCGCAAATAGTGACAAAGTATGTTTTTCAAGCAAAACCTAAGGTGGATGGCAATGTTTGAGCAAAAAAATCTGCGCGAGTCATAGTAAATCGTTTCAGACATTTGCACAGCATTGATTATTAAGCGAACAAAATTCCAGCAGTACTAACATCCTCATCCCAGCATAGTAAGTTAGGTTGCAAATTAGTTATAGTTTTCATGCATATGAAAAAATTGTTAAAGATAATTTTATTTCGAACTGATTCGAGTGTGATCGTGAATGAAAAGTCTGCTAATATAATTCTTTGAGAAAGAATTAGTACTTTCTAAAAATTAAAAACATTTTAGCAATCGATGAAGTCACAGTATTGTATTAACGAAAGGGTTTTTGAGAAAAAAATAGATTCTTGTAAAGACCGACTTTTGTCAAAAAAGCTAATCTTAAATCCGAGGACTTGACTTCAAAATTTCCGAAATCTGAGCTCAGGTTCGGATTCCTCGACCCCGATTTGTCTTCGCCAACCTGTATGGAAAATTGCTAGTTTCTGAAAAAAGCCTTTGTTTAACCGAAGAAATCGAGATCAACATTTTTTTCTTTATGTTTTATGTATCATTTTATAGCTCGCGAAATTCTCTATCGAACGGTATATAATAGTTGGAAGTTTGCTTCATTTTCAAAGGAAAAGTTTTTATAAAAATTGCCGTAGGTCTATGTTCGTATAGAAAACCATAGAAAAAAAACGACTCTTTTTAAAATAACTCAGCAATAACTCTACGAATCATTGTCGTCTTCGAACTCGTTTGAGGTATTCATAAGATCAAACTAGGCAGAAAATTTCATCCCGATCGGACTCTCCTTTCTAAAGTTATCGTGCAAACGGACGAACACACAGATCGATTCTAGAGTGTATTCACGTTTTGAGTACACAAAAACTGCGATTCGCAAAGATGGAAAGCTTTTGACAGTACATCGAAGAACAACAAATGGGTTTCCGAGAATTCCCATTTTATTACAGTGTAGGTCTTCTTCATCGTACGTTGTTTCTCACAGGCATAAAATAGTAAACTCCTGCTGTTAAGGTCCATTAGTGACAATACTAAAGGGTCTCTCTAAGTATTTCTATACAAAAATAAACTTTGGACATGCTTCTGTGCTTGGTAAACATAATGTATCGATTTGCTCGAAGCGTAAGAGAGATGTTTAATGGTTTTCGATAAATGGTTTTTTCGCCCTCTTCCTCTGTGTATTGAAAAACAGAGAGAGAGAGAGATTTAATTCAAAGTTGAATAACTCTGGATATATCGAAGAACTAACCTCGATCCCATTTTTCATGAAAATAATGTTTTATTGAGATCTATGTGACTGGGCTTGGATTGGACCCATCGAAATGATATATAGCATTTTTGTTCTAAATTTTCAGAATAAAGTGGCTTGATTTGGGATCTTATGAATCGAGACTTTAGAGGTCTATTGATTCATACGACTTCCAAGGCAAACGATGCTTGCAGTGTCTGTTACTAATACATTTTTCCAAGACAATTCCGAAAAGGGATCAGAAGCCAATTTTTGAACGAAGAATAAAATTTCCAAAAATCCTTTGAAAGATACATGAATCAGCTCAGTTTTTCATACCGATTCCAAAAACGAAATTAATTTTAACTCAAATATAATATTATGCGATCAAAACCCGATGAATATTGTCCAAAATCATTAAAGAATAGTTGCTGGAGACATTTTCGAGTGACCATATTTTTTTGATTTTAGAAAATATATGATTTTGCAGCTTTTGATGAAGGCTATCAAATAAGTAACACCAGATTTTTGTTCACTTCAATTTCGGTTTTAAAGTATTTGTCGCAAGATAAAAATATATTAAATATTTCAATATTATCTGCGAGTCCATCAAATCTATGTCTCCTTAAATCAAGTAATCATATGCTAGTTTAAAGATGACATTAAAGTCGGGGCAAGAAGCTATTAAATGCACAATATTAGTAATATTCTGTCAAGTCTTTTTATTAAGAAAGGGAATTCATCATAAATGACTAACTCTTATAATAATGACTCAAAATCAAGGGCAAAAAAGCAGACATGCGTTTTTCAGAAGTATGGAGAATTACAGAAAAGCATAAAGCAATACGGGAGTCTGCTTTTCCCTCTTCCTGAAAATACGTGAAATTGCTGAAAACTTTTATTTGCCAAAGCTCTGTGAGAACTTCATGAAAGTTGTATCGAGTTCTAATCTCATTATTCTCTTTCAGTTGATATATGAATGAATCAAGTAAGGTAAAGTACCGATGGGTCAATTTAGCTTCTTATGCGACCTATCCTCTTAGTATATTCACATGCTACTTATACAGATGTATTGACATCGAAACTGAACGAAAATTTTTTTTCTTCACAGTATTCTAAGGTTATGTTGCATTTAGACTGATCGAGATCCATGTTAAACAGTAAGTTTTTCTTAACATTAGCTTGTTTTTATATTTTATTTATTTAGATCGATCGAGAATCAGCCATAACGTTTTCTTTACATAATGGTGCGTTCAAATTTTATTTATTTAGACTAGTTTTGGTGGAACTCATGAAAAATCTTGTTGCAAAGATTAGAGTTTCAATGCATTCCCTTTATATTCGCATGTTTTCGCTAGACTAAGCGCACTGTTTTATAACCAATCGAAACACAAATATTTTTGCGAAGAATGCAAACGAGTAGTTTGAAAACAGATAGTTTATAAAACGCGTTTTCTTTGCATAATTCTTGGCAATTCTCTCGAGAGGAGTCTTCAGGAAGTCTCTGCTGTTTTGCTAAATCCCTGGGAAGTTTCTACAAAGTCAAACAAAAACAAAATATCACTTTAACATACTCTGATGTATTATCTGAGGATCTCCGAAGTGATCCTCAATTTTTGTCTGACTTTGTAGGGACTTCATGAAGATTCCTGTCGAGATAATTTACTAGAAAAGTCTATTTCTGTTCGTACTATATATCATCGTATCTATATTTATTCTCCTACAAGTTTACTTATATCTATATCATTATTTCTATAACATTACATCCAAATTCTTACTTTTATACTCCTATTACTATAATCTTTTATCTACACGCTTGTATTCGTATGTCCATAACTTTAATCTAATATTTATATTCCTACAGCCTTATTCTTATCACACTTGTCTCACTGCCTTATACCTGTACGCTTATATCTATACTCATAGGACTGTACTTCATTAAATACAGTTTCTATAACCTTTTCCGAAAAATAAATCTGTTTCTTTTGGGTAAAATTCAGTTATCTTAAAAAATATGTAAATTTATTATTTAGCCATATGAACACCTTCTGTAAGCTTATTTCATATATTTTTTAATAAACGTTTCAAACTCACTCAAAAAATCTTTGAATAAATAAACAGAAAAAGAAATTAAGATATTTCTGAAAATTTTTATTCAGCGAAAAAACTTTATGCGACGGTATTGTCTTTCTTCTATGTAATTGTGACAGAGCATTATATATAGGTTCAGTCATTAAAGATAAAGTAATATACAGCAAGCAGACAGATACCCAATTTAAAATACCTTCATTTACTTGTTGAAAAAGAAGACACTTACAAGACATGAAAACAAAAGAAAATGAAGGAATATGATAATTGCTGTTTGTCGACATTCACAATCTGTTTCTGAAAATAAGTGAAAATTTACGAAGCTATCATTCGTAGAGTGAATAGGCTATTTTTATTCGACATTTTTTTTGAACAAAATACTAGTGTAATCTCGATCGCCTATGTAAGAGAATTGGTCACAGCTCTCAAGTAAATAAATAATGACGAATTCTTTGGATACAAAGAGATTGAAACACCTTTACAAAAGACAACTTGAATTAAAGTCTCTCATTCTACTTGATTTTTCTATAAATTTCTGCTCTCTCAAATCATTGAACAGAATTGTCATCCTATTATCTACACTAGAATTTTTGTAACTTATTCAAAATTATTTCCACAAACACTGGTTTTTTAAGATTTTGTACTACTTTTATGAAATTCATGATTCTAACAGGTCGGTCCGAAAGATATATTTTTAAGAGTAATTATAGAAAATATCTACATAAATAGCAGCAGACTTTATCTCACAGGGTCCGGTTTCAGTTCAACTAATGATTTAGGTACTAAGAGGGTTGGCTGATAAAACACAATATTTTCTAATAGAAACGAAAAAAAAGTAACGAGTTCATAGCGTTTGTGAAACGTCCGATTTTTCGAGTACGCACAAATTAAAAAATACATTTTTACGTGTCGCAGAAAAATATGCCTTTGAATGCAGGAAAAAGATAGATGCGTCGAAACGCATAAAAATAAATGTATTTAGATGTCATTTTTGAGTTTTATTTTTAATTGAAAAAACGCATTTCAAATAACAACGATGCATGTGAGCACATTGTTGTTAAAAACTACCGATGAAAACGCACTATGCATAGAGAAAAAACATTATAACGCAAAACTAGCGTTTTCCTCTGATGGTTTGCGTTTCACCACCGTTTCTTACAATTTTTTTTCGTTGCGAGTTCAAAGTTAAGCTTTTTCTTCAAACTATCTTATATTCAAATTTTATCTGTCTAGATTGATCAAGATTTGGATGCAAGTTCTTTTTCATATTATCGAGTATTTACTTTTTTGTTTGGTTTAGATTGATCAAAATCGATCTTAAACGGGCAGTCTTGTTTTATTCAGATTACAGTTTTCGGATACTCTTTTCTTTAGAATGTAAACCGGTTTCATCAATAGATGCAAGTGTTTTTTTGTAGACTGATAAATTCAGTATGAAGATATAAAGGTGGAAGGATCAGCAACGTATGATTTAAAAGCGGCGAACATGAATATTATCTAAATCTAACAGTATTTTTCATCTAATATATAGCAGACTAGATCAGTTGAAATGAAAAATAGTAAAGTACTTTCGGTGGATATAGAGAAATTGACTGTATTCAATCTCTGCTTTCGATTGACCTGGCTTTGAATATAGCTATGCGTATCTCTAAGAAAGTCTGCATCAATTTCTATCGATTTTTGCATGACATTTGAAAAAGAATGTTAGAGAAAAAAATAGTTCGTGCTAATAAAAAGCACTGTAGTTGTAGATGTCAAAAAACCAATATGCTTTGTGCTATAGATCTTTTTTGATTGTCATCATTATAATATTATATTCGAATTAACAATTCACCTGAAAACGATTGTCATATATGGGTTGTGGACCTTCAAGTCAACAATTCAATGGTGAGTCTTTAGCAACTACTTACCTACACCGAATAGGAGATCATATGAAATAAAGTACATTTGCTTGGGGTGAAAGGTGAAACGTCAAGGATCACGACAGAAACTAAAGCTCATTATGATTGCACATTATGGAATTGCATTTCTTCAGATTTCAAATCCGACTCTAATGAGAAATTTTTTCGAACTTCGATTTCTAGAACGAGAGGACGTTTCAACTTAAATAGAAGCTTGTGGCCGATAAAAATTTAATTTTCGATTTAACTATGCAAAATAATAGGGTACTATTAGTAGTTTCTAAATCTCAAATATCAGATTTATCTGACACTTTTATGAAAAATACAAGGACATGTAAAACATTGATTGCGGTCTCGGGTTACAAAAATGGATTTGCAAAGACTTTCATAGTTTTCATTTTTCCTTACAATACTTCACTGATTTTGGGTCGAGGATGTCTCAGAAGATATAGAAATTTGTTTTCTACAAAATTAGATAATTTGATATTCTTTGGAGTACTGCTCACTATCCAATGATATCAATCTACGTACATGAAGCCAAAGTATCAAGAAATCAATTACTGAGAATAACGTACCCTTAGCTTTTCATCATAGTGAATCTCTTAACTTGTAAGTTATGTGGTGGACGGTGATATATTCAATACTCTAGGTATAACCTTACTGTACCCATTACGGTCACTAATAAGCAGTATTCTCCACATGTTAGAAAACTCACACATTTAACTTAAAGTATGGTCCATTTCTATTTTACGTTTATTTTCCTCCTCAGTGGAATATTTGATAAAATAATCGCTCATTAGATACTATTCAATATCAAACGTTGTATATTTTCTATTTCATCTTCTTTGAATATACAACACGAGTGTCCTCATTAAGAGTAGCATTTCGGTTTTCAATTTAGACTAAAATAAAAGTAATCATACCCTAAGTTTGAACTTTAAAAAACTTACGCTGAGGGCTTTTGTATTCTTTTAATATATTTTAATCAAGAATGATACCTGAAAAATCAAATATTTATGAAAAACTTTTCTTTGTTGAAAAAAATAACACTTTTCGTACAAAAAAGGGTCTTCAAGCAAAATCGTCTTCAAGCAAAATCTTCTTCAACCGCTAAGTTCCTTTAATAAATTTCAGCCTAATATTCAATACTAGATACATTCTAAAATCAACTAAAAGACTACTCTTGTCTGAATCTCTGCAAGACATAAAAGAGGGGAGCGCAAGCTTCAGTATTTAGAGGACTAATTGGAATACGTTTTAGATTCGATGATCCTTAAAAAGACATGATAACTGGTTATGGGCCTGTGCACATAAACACAAATCTCGAGGCTGAAATATGAACTCTTTCCGAACGGAAGTTGTTTGAAAATTTATGTGAAGTATTTCTTTCTCTCTTTATCTAATTTCCATGATGCACATCTCGCTAACTGTACGATTGTTTGCTTAAAAAAATGTATTTTCAGACACACTGATTGTTTACATAAAATGTTGTCTAGAAACAAAATATTTATGTTCTGAGATGTCATCAATTATCGGATGCAATGCGAGTATGCTAAAATTTCCCATCCAACATGTCGTTTATTTACGCATATGGCACCAATCCGACTCGAAAACTTCCTTTCTGCAGCACAATTCTGAATATCTGGCTCGCTGTAAGATCTTATTTCTATGAAAGTAGATATATTCAGTAATAGAAATTCATTTCAACACCAACTTTGTAATTCGAGAATAGTTTTAACATTATTTGTAGGGAAAATACTATTATCATATATTCTATTAGTTTTCCTTTAGTTAATAAAGATAAATGATTCTTTATCTTTAATTTATAAAGATAATGGACCATTCCTAGAACTGATATATTTAGTTTTTGTCTTTGTCAAACATATCTACATCTGTTTTTGATTCTACTTATAAACGGATTGTTTAGAGAACCTTAAACGTGAACTTTTGATTATAAAAATATGTTTACTTATCTAAACAATAATGAAAGAATCTCAGAGATACTTCCAGGTTCATTCTTCATGAAACATCCGATACACACAATCAGAGAGGTGTTTCCTAATTAATAACTAAACTTTTATGCATTTGATAGCGAGCGAAGAACGACGAACCATCAAACTTAAAGTTCATTATTTGAATTTAAAAAAGATTTTGACAAATATCTAAAACGACCTGTGATGGAATAATACTGTCTATACTTTAGCTGTTAGGAAAGTTCCAGAGAAAAAAGAAGCTCAATTATACCCTGTGAAGAAGCACATATATTTTGCATATGCAGAGGACGATGAATCCAGTAGATCGCTGGCTCAAGAATTGATGAATAATTTCATCCAGCGACGATTGAGAATTTACTGTGCTAAAGCAAATGAAGATGTGAATATTAAAATTGCAAATGGTATTGAAAGCGCTGCTGTAGTTCTAGTTTTTCCATCTCCATCATTACAAGTATCAAAAACCGGATCGAAATTATTGAACTACGCTGATCAAACTAAAGCACCAATTCTGACTATTAAGACTTTTGAAGATTTTCAATGTATAGGCTGGTTAGGTGCCATTTTAGCTCCTACGAAGAGTTGTTCAACTAATTTTGATGAAGTTATGAAATCTGTGATATCTATGGAAATAAAAACCAGTAGTCTTGTGCTTGAAAGAGATGAAAAGAATGAACCGCAACCAATAAAAGAGTTTCTATTTTGTGGTGGAACTAAATCAGGAGATCTGACTGCCAGTTACTATCAATATGGGAAAGAATTTCCGATGGAATTTACGGTATTTCTGAATTCGATCGAAAGATATATTTGTATCTAATTTATATATTTTTGTTAATTTTTTGGCTTGAAACAAGGAAAAGTAATTGGTCAAGGAGATGATACCATTGGAGCTTTTACTCTTGCTGGTGAATACCAACTTACAGATGATAGTGGTTCTATTACAATGCAAAAGCAATATATTGGGAAACATTCCGTCATATATCAAGGAAATATTTCATTTCAAAAATTAACCTGTGTAATAGAAGGATATTGGAATATAGATGAGATGCATGACAAATTTTTCATTCATTTGACTCTTTCAAAAGCATATACGTCAGAAACAAAAATGATAAAACCACCGAAAGTTTCACATAGACAAGGAAGCAAAGTAATGATTTCTTATTGTTCATGTCAATATGATTTAGCACAAAAGTTAGTTAAAGGATTGATTGCTAGGCGTATTCCAGTTGTTTGTCCATCAATGAATATTCATGAGATGATAAAAATAGCAACTCAGGAAGCAAGAGTTGTTTTACCTCTAATGAGTGAAGCATATGAAGCATCACAAACTGCAAAATATCTTATGTCCTATGTGGATGAAGCCGGTATTCCTATCATTCCCATAAAGACGCAAGCTAATTATTCTCAAAGCGGTTGGCTTGGCGTTATTTGCGCTGCTGCATTATTTATAAAAATGACGAATACTGATAACTTCGAACAAAAGCTTAATAGTCTTGCAGAACAATTGCATCCATATATCAGTGATTCTAGAGGTGAAGATCAAAAAGTTGAAACTCTTGTTGATGAAACTCTCGCTCAAGGTTATTATATTCAGAATGGAGAAAAGTTTGATATGACATTTGATTTATTTGTTATGACTAATGGATATATTGCTGGTGAAGGAAACGATGAAATTGGTAGCTTTGTAATTAATGGTAAATATACACGTTTATCAGGCACAGAAGACCTTGAATTTCAATTTAAAAAGCATTACATCGGACGACATACTGTTCAGTATTCTGGAATTATAACTCATGATAAATTTTGGTTTTTTTTTTGATGGAAAATGGCTGCTAAACAAATTATCGGATAGCTTCCATTTAGAAGTTTCTCGAAAACAATCGTCAAAATCTGAACGCTCGCATATTATGTTAAGCTATCAATGGAACAGTCAGGCATACGTTAAGCGAATAGCGAGTATGCTCAAACAAAAAAAATATTCCAATTTGGTTTGATATCGCTGGAGATATGAAAGGAAAGGAAATATCAATACTGCTATGGCTACTGGTGTTGAAGGTGCTGCATTGATCATTAGTTTCGATACTGTTGCTTATAGTAAAAGTATTAATTGTCAGAAAGAATTTACATACGCTCTTCAATTGAAGAAGAATATTGTTCCTGTTCTTCTTGAGCATGCAAATAATCTTCAGAATACATGGCTAGGAAATTCAATTGCTTCCTTAAATACAATCAATATGCAGGACGAAAGTCAGTTTGATTCCAGTTTTAAAGCACTTCTACAACGAATTAATATCGGTCTGAAAGAGAAAGAGGTCGAAGATTCCGATCGATCTCAGGTTATTACACGTTTTGAAGGTGGTATTGTAACAGGAAAATATTGTCAATATGGTCAGGACTTTGATATGGTATTTGATTTCTTTAGCTTAAGAGAAGGAAGAGTTTCAGGTCAAGGAAATGATACAATCGCACCTTTTACTATGGCTGGATATTATGACAATGAAGGAAAAGTTTGTTTCACAAAGCAATATGTTGGAAAACATGCTGTTATATACAAAGGAAATCTTACTTGTGATAACATGGGTGGATTTAAAATTGAAGGAAAATGGAATATTGACGATCTAACAGATTACTTCTGCCTGGAAAGTGTTAGTAGTACGAAATCCGATACTCCGAAGAAAAACAAATAATTGTATTGTATTACAATACATATATCATTTTAACTCTAGATGGTTTCCTTTTGTACTTCATTATATTTGAATGTGAGTGTGTAATTTGTGATCATGAAGGTGACTATAACTGAGCGAAAACCTACACTTTACATCCAACAGTCACTATTAATTAATGTGATCTGTTCATTCATTTTATATAAAATATTACTTCCACCTTTACGGTCACCGCAATAAAGGATACTCACTAATTCATATTAAAAGAATAAAAATGTCTTAAACTTACAAATCGAGCCCTTGCATAGTCTTGACATAGATGAAAGCATGCAATATGTCAAGAAACGTGAAGTGTAGAAACCCTTACAAAAACTGACAATGAATCAAAGAGAAAGAGACTGAGTGCTCTTCTAATCAACAGACAAGTCTGTCACAATCGTCATCCACTATAGATGGACGATCCTGTTCTTTTTTCTTTCATATATATCTAGAAAGATATGTATAAGAAGACTATGATATTTTTTTCACTTGTGAAGTAAAGAACAAACGGATTAAGGTGAAAAATAAACAAAATCTTAACAATGGTGCACTAGTTGATATTTTCTTTAAAAAACAAAAATAAAAATTCCGCGTAGCAGGCAAAGCAAATATTTGGCTAGAAATAACATTGATGAATATTAAACCTACTCGATCTACAACGGATTTTACATACACAACTATTGATTCTTTACTATTACCTTCTAAAAAAGAAAAACAGCAGCTACTAATGATGTCAAATTCTAAACAAATTAATATTGATTCTACACTTACAACACTTGATCTTCATAAAAATGTTAAAACTGTTACTGAATCAACAACATCCACGCTAGGTCATGATTTAGATGATCAGCGACCAGTTGAAAATGATCAAAACCAACAATCTTTAATGCAACAACGATTAAATTCAATCCAAAAATTTGGTTAAAACATATTATAGAAAAATTTGATTTATTACAACTCTCTTCTCTGGAACGTAATGAATCAATTTCAGAAATTTTAACTAGTGATGCACTTATTTGGTATGTTGAACAACAAGATGGCATGCCAACCTTTATCATGTTTATGAAAAAATTTTTACAATATTTTGATATTCCAGACATAAAGACAGATTCATCCAAAACGTTTAACTCACCAACTATATTACTGAAGGAATCAGAAGATACTATCACAAATTGTTTACGAAACCAACTATTAATTACGAACCTTGAAAAAATACAAAAAATTCTGGCAAATCACGACAAAATGTATCTAACTGGTTAAAAGAGGGTGTGGGTGAGAGTGGGGGTGGGGGTGGAGTGTAGGTGTTGTTTAAAGAAGATAAACACCCACACCATAATGAATTTTATACCAAATTAAAGAACGTCGAAAGGTGGATTTATTAGTACTAAATAGTAACAGTTATCAAAACATTTTAAAGTCGAACTTACGAAATTTTGGGAAATTTTATGCGTTTTTAGCATAGAAAATAAAAGCACCAGCAATTTTTAATACGGAATAAAAACACTCGATTTTCTCAACGAAATTAGGTTTCTTCATTATTTTTACTAACAAAGACACTTCGAGATATACTCGTTAGACGCAGTTTTTTACGCTGCATTGGATGAGTATATTTTGAAGCGTCTTTATCGGTAAAAATAATAAAAAAACCTAATTTTATTAAAACAATCCGGCGTTTCTCTTCCATATAAAAAATCGAGTTTCCAGAAATTTGGAAGATTTTATAGGAAATTTTTCGAATTTTTGTTTCTTAGCAAGGTGGCTTACAAATCTTTTAATATATACGGTTTTGTAGAACTGCACGAGCTCTATCGAATCATGCAAAGATATCAAAAGAAAATATTCTATTCTATATTTGAATTGCTGGTGCCTCAATTTTTTATACTAAGCAAGCATAAAACTTCGTAAGTTCGACATTAAAATGTTTTGATAACTCTTACTATTTAGTCCTAATAAATGCAGTTTTTGACACTCTTTAGTTTCGTATAAAATTCATTAGGCATTCAGCTGGGTATTATGGGGCTACTACCCTAGCAAAAGGTTATGCATAATCTTATATAATAGGCACAATTTTTCCAATGTTATTTCATTCAGTTCGCACGAAGGATTTGGTTATATTTTCTCTTCTATTACTTTTAACTATACAAGAACTATGCAAATCTATGTAAAAATCTATTACACTTGAAGTCGAATCAAGTGATAATATTGAAAATGTTACAACAAACATTGAATATAAAGGCATTCCATAAGATCAGCAACACTTTATCTTTGTTTAGAAACAACTAAAAGAATAGTCGAATATTAAGTAATTACAACATTCAAAAAGAAAGTGTATTCCTTATTGTATTTTGATTACAGAGTATTGCTCATCAATAAAAAATATGCATTGGATTGAAGAGTTCGACTAAATTAACTCTTGTTTGTCTTCTCATTAAGTATTTGGTATTCTGTAGTAATTCACATGGATTCAATGGCTAACAGCTTGACCTAGCTACTCATAAATTCATGTTGTGTTTTAGTATTGTCTGAAATATAAAAGCCTAACTTGAATTTTTTATTCTAATAGATTCAACATCTCATTCATATGAAGAGTTCGAAGGTAATATATATATATATATATTTCTTTTTATTAAAGATCATTTTTTTCTCTACTGATTTTGAATTATTGATTGAAATCATAAATTGGCTAATTCTTGTTCAATTCGAAATTTCTGTTGTTTCTTATTTTTCAATCGACAGATATTCAAAGTATAATGAAGTCTAGGTATATAAAATAAAAAAAGGTATGATATAAAGATACGAGTCGGTAAAGATTCTCTGATTGTTTGATCATTTAGAAATTGTTTTAGTGTCCTTTCATAATTCTTGACAACACCATTTATATCTAAGTATTTTTGAGCTTTTAAAAAGAAAAATTCATCAAAATCATAGTAGTGTTTAGAACTTGAGTAAAACCAAAAGATTATCTAAAAGTTAGTAAACAAAACCATATCATTTTCTACTGTATCTCTAATAAATGTTTTCTTTTATCAATTTATGTAAGTAAATACATCAAAATACGTCATGAGGATGACATCTACACAGACAACCAAATCGAACAATTTTTTCAACATTACCGTCTTATGATCATCAATATATATCAAATACTATTTCACAATTTCATAAATTTCACAAACAAAGCGTAGGATTAAAATCTTACCTCTGATGATGAAATCTAATATTTTTGAGAATATATGAAATTTCCAGCGCCTTCTAAAGTGCACCATTGGTTATTCATGAGATGAGTCACTGCTCTATGCTACAATCAGTCACACTCAACTCCTTTCTCTTTTATTTGTCCTCTGTAACCGTAAATCATCAATATTACATCTGAAATTCTATGCCTTCGACTCGAACGTTCGAGCGATAAGTCATTCTTACATAACATAAAGTATAAAAACATCAACCTTTTTTCATATTACTTCATTAGGGTGTGGGTGTGGGTGTGGGCGTTGGTGTGCGTGTGGGTGGGATGTGGATGTGAGTTTGCATGTACTTGTGGGATTTCACTTTCTTCACACCCACACCCCACAATCACACCCACGCCCATACCCATACCCCAAACCCACACCTACATCCACACCCACCCACACCTACGTACACCCACACCTACACACACTCTCACCCATACCTACACCCACCCACACCTACACCCACCCACACCCACTCACACCCACTCACACCATACATCCACACCACACACCCACATCCCACGCCCACACCCCACACCCCACACCCACACCCCACCCACAAGCCACAACCCACACCCTGCTTTTGTGAAAACAAATTCATAAAGAATATTTCATTCATACAAATATCTAGTACAGCATATAATAAATGGGTTACCGGAAGTTCGCCAATTCGGACTTTCGCCAATAGGACATTCGCCAATGGCGAAAGTACAGGGATGTGTTGGCGAAGGTACGGTGGACTTTCGCCAATTGACGAAATTCCAAGGTATGTATTGGCGAAAGTACAGTGGACGTTCGCCAATTGACGAAAGTATAGTGGAGTTTTGTCAGCCGTCACAAAATAATATTAATACAGGATACATGTAAGGGTTAAAGCTAATACTGTTAGAATATATACTATAGCTTACGCTTACCACAGTTTCTTCACTTGTTTTTTCTCTTCATAGCAAACATTTCTACTTTCTCAATTCATACAACATCATGTCACATTCGAACATTTCTCAGCATAATTCTATTCACTTCTTTTGCCACCTCACATCAAATTTTTCTTCTTCCTCAATTAATATGACACCATATAATAGAGGAACATTACTCAGCAGAATTCTATTCACTTATTTTCTTACTGCACATCAAACCTTTTGATTGTCTCAACTAATATAATATCGAACTACATACGAACACTACTCAGGACAGTTCAATTCAACTCTTTTCTCACTTTGCATGAAAATTTTCCAATTTTTTCAACTAAAACAACGTCTCATCACATATGAACATTACCCACCACAGTTCTATTCACCTATTTTCCTATTTTGCACCAAACTTTTTCACTTTCTCAAATAATACAACGCCACATCACAAACGAACAGTACTCACCACATTTACGTTCACTTCTGTTTTCACTTCACATCAAACTTTTTCATTTTTTCAATCAAATAACACATCACATCCCACATGAACACTCTAGATGACATTTGTGTTCACTTCTTTTCTCACTACGCATCAAGCCTCTCCATTTCTTCAGTGAATACGACATCACATTACATACGAAGGCTATTTATCATATTTCTGTCCACATTTTATCTCCTTTCGCACCCAATCTTTTCACTTGCTCAATTAATACAATATTACATTATATACGAGTATTCCTGATGATGCTTCTGCTCACCTCTTCTCTCTTTATGTATCAAGTCTGTCCACTCACTCAGCCAATGCAATATAACATTACATACGAATACTTCTTAATATAACTGTATCCACCTCTTTAGTCACTTCGGATCAAAAATTTTCATCTCCTCAACTATTGCAACATCACGTTCCATACGTACACTTCTTAACATAGTTCTATCTACCTCTTTGGTCATTTTGAAGCAAACTTTTCTACTTGCTCAACTAATATAACATCACATAACATATGAATACCTTCGATTACATTTTCGTTCATCTGTCTACTCATTTCATATTAAATCTTGCCATTTCCTTAAGTAATACAACATCATGCCACACATGAACACTGCTCACCATAGTTCAATTCACCTGTTTTCTAATTTCGCATCGAAACTTTGCACTTTTTGAACTCATGCAATATCAGATCACATACGAACATTAGTCAGGACAGCTCTGTTCACCTCTGTTCTCACATTGCATCAAACTTTTTCACTTTCTTGACTAATACAACATCATATCACATTGGAACACTATTGAGAATGGTTTCCTTCACCTCTTTCCTCACTTTGGACCAAAGCTTTCCACTTGCTCCACTAATACAATGTGACATCACACATGAACACTAATCAGAATAGTTATATTCATCTCTTGTCTCACTTTGGCATCAGACTTTTTCATTTCCTCACCTGATACAATATGACATCGCATATGAACACTAATCAGAAGAGTTATGTTCACCTCTTTTCTCGCTTTCTATCAAACGTTTCTCCTTTCTCAACTAATACAATATCGTATTACACACGAATACTACTCACCACAGTTCTGTTCATCTCTTTCCTCACCTCACATTAAATCTTTCAATTTCCTCAAGTGATACAGCATGGCAAATCACGGAAACATTGTGAACATATTGCACAAGTTTATTCATTTACGTTTCTTTACATTTTAATTATCACATTAAGTTTGTTATTTAATTGTTGATGATTTAACAAATGAATAATCATAACTAAAGTTTTATTTGTCTATACTGTTTATTGAGTATTATATATATGTTAATTAAATGAGATAATAGAAAATGATATGATAGAAAAATGTTTATAAGCAATATTCACTTCGTATTTTTTATTCATTTTAAATTAATTCTTTTAATTTTGAAAGTTAATTGAATATTACGAAATAAATAGATAATCACAACGATGCGTCTATATAATTATTTTGCTGAGTTTGACTGAAAGCCTCGAATTCAGTGATGAATCAAAAGATTAAGTGATACATGAATAGTTTTGACGAAAGTTTTGTTCATCTATGTTAATATACCATCCTACTAAAGCTGGTAAATTGTTCAATTCATAGGTATGTGCATGTTAAATAATTATGCCCTTGCCAATAGATTTATTCATTGATTTTGTTCCCATTAAAGTGCAAGTTGTTATATAATGAATTGAACAAAATTTATATCATAAATACATGATCATGACGATATTTTGATTCATCTAGTCTAGTTACTTGAAACTACAATGTAAGACTTGATCACATGACTGAGTTTAACATAATGAATGAAAAATTATTTTGTTAGAATTCTTTTCACTTATATTGTTGACTTTAAAGGAAAGATTTCGAGTTACTGAGACAAGAAAAAGTTATATATAAAATAAACACTTATTATCATTGTTGTGTTCATGTTTTATGACTATTATAACTTAAAATTTTACATGTCGTTTTTTCCTCATATGATCTGATACATAAATGAATACAATCACTGCTAGAATTCTGTTTATTTATTTTGTTTATTGATAATTAATTATTCAACTTGTAATGTAAATATATATGATATAATTGATCGACAATTCTTATAATATACGTATTCGTCTATTTGATTCGTTTAAAATCAAAGTTTTTAACTTGTCGCAAAGATCGCATATCAAAGGCGTTGTGAATTTTAGATCCACCAAATGTTAATTCATATATTCTGCTTGTTTTGAAGATAATATTTTTGATTGTTTGTCTATTTCAAATTCATGTCAAAAACGAGTGGCTTTTATGGTGATTCTTTTCATCTGATTTGTGTATTTTATAAAGTAAGTTAAATATTAATCAATTAATTGATGTTCATGTAATAGTTGAAAAATAATTATATAAATCTTCTATTCCAGTATGTTATTCATTTCTTAACAAATGTTCGAATTAAATAAATCGATAAAAGATGAAAATAAAAGTATGGTCATGATGCAAGTTCTATTCATTTATTTTCTTCGGTTTAAAGCAAAGATATGAGTTGAGTAATTGATTTAAATCAATATGATAATTGTTAAATCAATTTTAGATACTTCAATTTAATTATTTTATTCACTGTAAAATAAAAGTTTTATTTATTAATATTAATACATATAAACTTGATATAATAAATGAATAACTCGTAACATCATTGTATTCGTCTGCTACGTTCATACTGAACAAAAACTTTTAATTTAATAACACTAATCATAATCTATATAATAAATAAATCAATCATACGGTTGATTTGTGCATCTATGTTTTACATTAAACAAATAAAATAAATGAGCTTGTTAGGTGATTTTAAATCACAAAATGAATGAATAAATATTTTATAATAATTCTGTTTATTTATTGGATTCTCAATGTATAGAAAATCTTGTTATTCTAAGAGGTTAAAGATAAAATGAGAAATGAAAGAGTATAATCACCATCAGAGTATTCTTTAACTTTTTGATTGATATTTAAATAAAGTTTTCAATTCAATAAATCTATTTAAGATCACATCTAAAATGAATGATTTAGAAAATTATTCTGTTCAATTTTTAGTTTATTCCAGATGTAGTTTTCTGGTTGATATAAAAATGAATGATACGATGTCGAATGAATAAATATTGTCCAATGTATTTATTCAAGAATATTGTTCATCTCAAAAAACAAAAAGAAAAGAATACGAATTGTTGAGTTAATACAAGATCACGTATTTAATGATTAATTTTGATCAATGTAATTTTCATATATTTGTCTTATTTCGAAGGAAAATGATTCTGAATAGTTTAAATAATTGAAATGATGTAACAAACGAATGATTGTAACGGCATTTGCCAGATATCTCTTCAAATATTCAGCTGAATTATACACAAAAGCTTTCAAATCTAGTATCTAATAGAAAATGGTGAAGAAATAGAACGATTTAACAATGATAACAACAATTCTATTCGCCAATTATTATAACTTCAGAACTGATGTTTGTCTTCCTTGATGTGATGAAAAATTATAAAACAAGGGAATATTTATAAGCATAGTTCTATTAATATATCGTATTTAATCCCAACGAGAAAATGTTGAATTAGCCAGCTGGTTAGTGATAGCATGATAAATAAATCATTATGATTACCACCAGTTTGTTATTCAGTAATGTTGCTGTCTTTCCATTCATGGTCCGAGTTCATTTTGTTGATCAATAGTCTTACAGCAAATGAACGATTATAACAAGCCAAATTCTGTTCATCTATATCTCTTCAATTTGATAAAACGTTACCAGTCTCGATCGATGTCGAAGATTGTGCATCGAAGGGACTCTTTCCGCCTTTTTCTTTTGTACAGAATGTGGTGCATGGCTTGATGCGACGGCTGGTGTACCTTTTAAAAGATAGTATACACAATGCTTTGAATCATGTGGAATGCTGAGGTCTATTTACTCCGTTTGGATATTTCAAAAGATATGAATTGTTAAGGGTTTAGGTAAGGTAATACTTTTGATGGTAGTAAAAATTGATTTGAATAATAGTTATAGATCCTCATACATATTTAAATTCAATTTAGAATGATCTGCATCTAATTTACAATCTGATACAGCAGTAAGCAGATTTTCATACTTTAAAAAAGATTGGCTGTCACTCTTTTTGCTATAGAATAGATGATTCTGGGTGGTAGAGAGAAACTAATGGTTAAAATATCTTTATTTATCACAATAAAAGACCGTTTGGGATCTATATTCGTTGACGAGAAGTATAGATGTAGTTCTACGACTATCTTATAGTACCGTTTGTACAAGGTCTCGAGAAAAGATCATAGAAGATGATAAAGTTCACACTAATAAATATTTTGTGTTGTCAGAGACAATGATACGATGCTCAAAAATACTTGTTTATTTGATAAATCAAGCATGGAAACTGATGGACTACTAGTCAAAATGCAAAAATTGTGTTGAAATAATTAGAAGTTCAATAATAAATGAATTCGTTGTCCTTGACTCAGAGCAAACCACTTATGAATCTGGTTTTCAAGCCTATAAATGTCTACGTGTAATGTGAATACACTGAAATATTAGCACAGCTATCATGTCTGTCGCTCGAGTCTGCTAATTTTATGCATAGTGAGATCATAAAAGGAAAATTCTGACAATTTTACATCTCATCGTATATAGAAATATTTTTCATTTTTCTAATTAATGAATGAAGTGGAAAAGCAAATGCATAGTTCACAAATTTACACACTCACAATGTGATGCTGAGGATTCTGGATTGTGCACTACTGTTGCAGGTTGTTTAGAGCTTGTAGTTTTGTTGGGATTATGAAGTTCCATTTTTTGATTGTCTAGAATTAAGAACAAGACATATAATACTATGTAAAGATTGAGTAAAATGTAAGATGCAACGGTATTCGATGGTTTATTGGTTTGAGCCAATGATGATGTCTTGTTAAAAGGTGGTTTAATAAGTGAAAATGGCGGCTGTATTTCTTGCAAATGAATAGTATGTAAATTCTTCGGGTATGAGTGTAACCCAGACAAAACTGTCTGAGCATGAGATGGAAGTCCTTGAAGAGCTGTTAAAAACAGTTTCAGGTACGAAAACCTTGACTTTAACGATTACCAGTTTTCGAAGCATAAATTCTTATTGAGTAGGGATGCAACGGTGACGATAACCGTAGGTACGGTTACCGGTTCAAACCATTGTCAAGAAAAACAGCATTTTTTAAGAAAATAAGGATATTTTATAAAGATTGACGAAAGTAAATCGAGGTTGGAGAATCCGAATCTGAAGTCAGTTTTTGAAAATTTTGAAATGAATTTTTTCGGCAAAGGAAAGGGTTTTTTTAGAAAAGTAGTGATATTTTATAAAGGCTGAAGAAAGTAAATCGAGTAGAAGAATCCAAATCTGAAATCAAATCCTTGAACTTTTCAATTTTCTCTTCCCAAGACTAAACCGCTTCTTGAAAATCGTCTTTTTTTCTAGAAAAATTTATTCCTGAAAAACATTCTATGTGAAGACTAAAACTCAAAGTTTTCAAAAGCTGACTTTAGATTTAAATTCCTGGATCTCGATCTACTTTCGTCGACCTTTATAAAATATCCTTATTTTCTTAAAAAATGCTGTTTTTCTTGACAATGGGTTTGAACCGGTAACCGTACCTACGGTTACTGTAGCTGGACCGGTAACCGCACCTACGGTTACCGTAGTTGGACCGGTAACCGTACCTACGGTTATCGTAGTTAGACTGGTAATTGTACCTACGGTTATCGGTTTGGACCGGTGAAACCGTGACGGTGAACGGGTGAATGATCGTCACCATTGCATGCCTATTATTGCGGACGTGATGTAAAGAAAATTCTGAGCTGGACTGCGTCGTGTATAGGTGGATCGATGCGAATTCATCTTAACTGAGACCACCTGTCGAATTTTTACAATTTCTTTTGCTACTCATATATTTCCCGCAACCTAATCGAATAACTGGATCATTGATTCGAGACATATTTGGAAAGCCGATGATGGATGCGAGAAGAATAGTAATTGGTTCATTTCTCAAGTCTGTATAGTGTGAAGTAATCAGATTTCGCCCAGAAGTCATTGGCTTCGCTAAATTGACCAATATTCTGTATGTTCTCAACGATGTCATGTTAGTTAGTAAAATTTCATAATCGTTTGATCAGTCGCCATCTCATTTTTATGTCTTCATTTTAAGAGTGTTAGTAGATGGACGAAAAAAAAATCTTGTTGTAGTTATACAAAGATTTTCTGATTATGAAGAAGTGTAAAATATTTGTATAGGGAACCATTGCACGATAGGGTTGACTAACCTTGCTCAATACATATTATGCATTGGAATGAAACTTTGCCTGTATATAGCACCAAGTGATCTGTGAAGACTGTGCCAACAGGCATATTAGCTTATGTGATATCTTGTATTTCTCAGTGTGTTCTCATACAATCTATGATGCACAGTGTTCGTGGATTGTGTTGCTCTTACGTTCGTCTATTCGTGATTTAACCGTGTTCTCTTGCTGTCGTTATGCGCTTCTCGTTGTGTAACGCCATTCAATCGTATACTATACTGTTCCTCTATGTCTGTTCTCTCCTTGACCTCATCGCATATAAACATGTCCTTCGTATGTAAAAGATACGATTGCGCAATGTTCTGTTATATCATTCCTCTTTCCTTTCTCCTCTGGTGTTGTCTTCTCTTTTCTCTCTCTTCTCTCCCACCCATCTTCTATATAAGCTCATGTTATCTATTAGATAGACACATTTGGATGTAGTGCACTAGTCGAATAAACATCATGCTCACAATGGGATCAAAGACATTTACTGTGCCTCTCCATTTGTCATTAACGGATATATATATATATATATACGATTAGATCTATATATATGTATATATTTATCGTTACAAAGACGTAAAAAATTTTAGCTTCTGAAAGCGTTCCTGTGTTAAGATATTCACATTACAATAGTGGATCTGTGGGTAAAAATCAGGGCTATCACATCGATGCCAATGCATTGTATATTTCGCCATTTTTCAACAGTAATCTTTGGAGCCTTCAAATTATTTGTGGATATATACTACCGTAGGTACCCTACATACTGACATACTAAAAACCTATTTTTGGTGTGTTAAGAAATATAGAGGCATTTCATAGATCCAAGATAGCCCCGTCACATTGTGATCAAGATTTTTATCGCTTATGAGCTCCCATTGTGGACCTAAGTACTACTACTCCTAGCTAATTATTATCAACATTTTTTGGAATTGACGTCGTGATTTTGACCTGAACAAGTATCTCATCTAATATAGATATATATTTGCTACTTCGATTAAGCTATGGACGATTCCCAAAGAAACTGTTCTATCTATGACTGAGTATTCCGCTAGGTTTTACATGTGTCGTAGTATAGCAGCAAATGTTAGATAAATCTCTACGGAAGTCGTTCAAAAAATATATATAATTCTCTTCTTGAGATACTTACTTAGGTCAATCCTAAATTTCTGTTGGCGATACTTTACTTCCTAATAGTAAGCTCAAAGAACTTTTTTTTCTTTATACATTGATAAAGAAAACGATACTCGATTTTTCTATGATATTTGATCAATCTTCATTTGACATCAAAATAAAAAAAATCAACAAGCACTCTTTTTATGTAAAATAATAATTATGTGTAAAAAATGATCGAATGAGTATTTTTTTTTTTTTGAATAAATTTTCATAGGAACAAGGTAGAAAGTTTGGGTTTTCATCCTTCCAAAGAGGAAATAACGATGCATCGAGTCATATGATTATAGACTTTCCAAATATCTTGTCTGAAGTATTTTTAATCAACCTTTTAACGAATAGCAAAAAGAAGATTCTTTCACAGAAATGACTAGAAAAATGACTAACAGCTTCGATTAGAATAGCTAAAACTCACGAAGAATTAATTATAACATTTCTACCTTATCCAATTTTGTAGCTCTTCCATCGGCGGTTTGAGTGCACAATTAACAATTGAAAATCTGTTGTAGACATTCACAGAAGTAGATTTATTTTGAAAGAAATGGCTTGAAAGCCTTAAACAGATCAAGGCAAAAGGCTCTATAAAATATTATTCGATGCATCTTCGTCTCTTGCTTCCAGCGGTGAAAGTCCCAACTCTCTACCTTGTTCCAATGAAAATTATTATTCAAAAAATACTCACTCGACCATTTTTTTAAACATTATTATTAATTTACATAAAAACAGTACTTGTTGGATTGTTTTAAATTTTAATATTAAGTAAAGATTGATCAAATACCACAGAAAAATAGAGCATCGTTTTCTCTACCAATGTATAAAAACAAAAGTTAAGTGTTTTGAGCTTACTATTCGGAAGTAAGGTATCGCCAACAGAGAATTTGGTTTGACTTAAGTGCAATTTTATTTCGGAATCATATTTCTCCGAAGGTAATCAATATTTAATACGCAAACATATCATTTTAATATCGTAGTTTGAATAGAAATACTATAGTGGTATTTACCGTTAAATAATGCCAAAGAATGGTCGAAATAAAAGACGAATGGATAAATGCAGTAATAAATAGTTGCAAATCTAAACGAATGTGAGAATCGAAATAAAAGTTGGCGAAGTGCGTATCTTTTTCTTTCCTTTACTGCAGTGCTCACTAATGCACAGGTCGCTTTTCTTTCACTTTCAAAAAAAATAATAAACAAGCAGCCAGACAGAAGAGGCCTCACCTAATTCGTTTTTCGTGTTATACATGTGACAAAAGA
>CAJNOP010001149.1:23701-48548 GCA_905250075.1 Rotaria sp. Silwood1
TTTCCGGACCTATATTTCGAAAACTCATAGGTTTCCGAATACTCGGAAACTCTGAAGGTATTTTCAGAAACTTAGCATGAGTCTGGAAACCTTCCCGGATACGTTCATGGGTTTCGGAAAGGGTTTCCGAAGGCTTTCGGTTTCTGAGAAAACGTTTTGTTTTTAGAGTATAGAATGAATCCTCATGAATCCTAGGCTCCACTCTTTCCTCTCAGATAAAAGCACGGATGAGAACTATCAAATATATAATATTCAAGAGAAACCTCAGTTCTATTGAAACTACTTTTAAAAAGAACTTTCTCTGAGTTGATTTGCGGACCTACAGAAGTCATAACATTCACCGGTACTATACTGGCCATCAAACAGTATATGCACACTAAAACCGTCATGCCTTGATGAAAGCAGACTTTCCTATATACTATTCGATACATTACCAGTTGCATTACAAAATGGTATATGTAACATTTTGGTCCAAGCGGGATCACCGTATCCGGCGGAGTTCTTTACTTTATCATTCGAATAGAATATCGCACTACCCTCATAAAAAGTGTGATTCAAAAGTCCATCCTTTTTATGTTTTCGGAATCATCCATGAGAATTATCATTTTATTTTATATCACACACTCAAGTAATGTCAGTTGTGTACATATAGATTAGTCGGAAACGCTATCTTCATAATGAGAATAGGGCGAGAGAGATAGATAAAGGCGGCAAGTGCGAGCATGGACTGTTGACGGCAAGTGGTAGAATCCGGATAAGATTAGATGAAGATGATGATGGAAGTGAGCATAACAAGTAAGTAAAGTCGTTCACTATCACCGTCGACATTTTTACACTCGCATGTACTCTTAACTGGACATTTGTTTGTGTTGTAAAGAGGATTCTATCTTAAAGAAATTAGGCGAATCATCAATCGCACACTGATTCCTTGTCACCTTACCGATGAATATTTTGTCTTGATTCATCCCACAGTGGAATGGATTGTATATCATTCGACGAGTTGTGAGTCTTTGCTGGTCAGTAATCCACGAAATTTGTTCCAAATTTTTCAAAGCAAATCTGTAAGATCCAAAGATTCTTTGGAGTTTTATGAAAGCATTGATGAAACGGCTCTATCGTTCTACTATTATCTTTGCAATTAACTGTGAATGCCTAACGAGAATTTCTATATTCCTCTTTTCGACATCTGATGATACGTCATACACATATAATCCTTCTAGAACCTATCCAAATCACTTTTTAGAAAACTATTTATAGACAAACATACAGAAACTTTTATCATTTCTTTAGTGGATTATATTTCTGCATCTATGCATACCTTTTGAAAATGGGAAGAACTCGCTAACTTGAAAGAATAATAGAAATATTCTGTTTTAGAAAGTCTTCTACAAAGCTTCATAGTATTAACGACTCGTGATATTTAATTGCTCAATTGGAAGCAAGGAGTATTAAAAAAGAATGAATATTGATGTCGAGCTTGCTAACTCAGCTTTCCAATGTACAAATATTCAGATTCGTTTGACGACGGAATTAGAAAAATTACGCCATCAGAAATTTCCTCAAGGTTTTCCAAAACCAATTCATGTATTAGAAGCCGTTGATGATGAGATAGACGGTAAATTGGAACAACGATTGCAACAGGCAGCTCGAGATCACAAAAAAGAATGCATTCTACTCGTTCCTTATTATTTGGGAAATTTTCAGTGGCTTGGAATATTAATAGAATTTAATAAAAATCAGCAGATTCAACGAGCCGAATTTAATGATCCAGTAACAGATTCTAAATTTGTTCGTGACAAAATACAAAAACAGTTTCCGAAATGTTATCCTGGCGTTGTTTTAATTTCGAAAAGTTTACAAAAACACGCAGATCCTAAACAAAGTGCACAATTGACCATTCAAAATTTAATGAAAAGTGTCGAAGAATCTCTACTTACAGAAGCACCATATAAAAACATCGAGCATTTACAGAGCAAAATATCGGTGGATCAACAAAATCCAACTGGCCTCCGTAAAGACCATTCATTCGATTGGCAAAAAAATGAATCGACAATTGAAACACCATCAGAACCGCAAGGTAATAAAACAAAATTTAATAATTCACAAAACACGTCGAATATTGTGGGTGTGGGTGTGGGTGTGGTGTGAGTGTGGGTGTGGATATGATAGAAGATCCACACCCACACCCACACCCACCCAGACACCCTCAAGAAACGGATGATGTTTTAATGCAAAAAGAAGGAATTGTTGGTTAAAAGAGTACTCTTCAAGGAATATAGACAGTATATCCTAAAATTTTCGTGCGATTTATTATTACATTATTTTTTGTATAGAATACGAACTATCACTAGTGGTATTTACGTTCTGTATAGTTACACCTGCAGAAAATGTTTTTTTCCTGTTTTGTTTTATATTGTCATACATTGTATCAAATTTATTGCAAAGTAAAGATATGACATAAGAGTTTTATTTCAATATGATACTGATCACAGTGAAATAAAACTCTTATGTGATATCTTTATTTGGTCATAAATTTGATGCAAAATGTAATATCATAGAAGCAAAGAGGAGAAAAGAGTTTTATCCGATGGTATAAGTAACTTAAAGAAAGAAAGTTAAATTTTTATTTGCCAAAGTTATTTAAATTAGTTGCTTGTGTTGAGGACTGGCTCGTATAAATAGAACTGGTCCAAAATAAAAGGTATGAGTAGGTTAGTTATTAGTTTCTAGCTAACTTGAATGAATACGGTTGTCTACGAAGAAACAATTTACAGAAAAAGAGTGATTGAGCACACTTTGAGTGTTTTTAGGATCTTTTGTGTCGGTTCCGAAAGGCACGTTGACATCCTCATGGAAGAAGACATATATACTGAGACACAGGAGAATATTTCATAAAGCATGTCTCATTGCAGGTCCTCAGAGACATCTTTCCAATTATGAATGAGATCATCTATGATGAGAACATGTCAGACTTTCTAGAAGAAAGTGCATAAACGAAATGAAGTATTAAGTAATGGACAGCAGGTTTTTAACAAAGATGTTATTATTTTAGAAAGATCTCTTCATTTGTGACACGTTTGAATGTCCATCTCATTAATTAGGTCCGATGATCGTTGGAACGAATATTTTCCCGAAGAAAATCTAATAAGTTTCTTTTCAGCTTGCTGTAATGAAGTATTAAAGTGATCTCAAAACACTTTTTTTAATGTAAAAAAAACATTTTTTTTATTCACTACTCTTTCTTATTAGCTTTTTCCTCATCAGTTGTTAATTTTCATTGTTGTAAGTCACATTGAGAGCAAAATAAATAGCATATTCAGAATCAGCGCAAAAAATTACTTTAGGTCTGATATTTTTTGAAAAAAAAAATCTTTTATGAAAAATCGATCTGTGGTCTTCTTAAGATTCTTGCTCCCAAAAATTTTGCTGAGGTTCTCTCCAGGTCGGTGTTTTGTAAAAAAATTTTCGTTCAAAACTATCTGATCTAAGGTAACTTTTTGCACTGATTCCGAATATGCTATTTATTTTACTCTGAAAGTGGCTTGTAACAATGAAAATTGTTAATTATGAACAGAGTTTTGATTTTTTTATTATATCGTGCACCAATGTGAACCCTTGGCGGTACTAGGGCACGTGATTGTTGCGTTTTGTAAAATGTATAGAAAGATGTAAACTTTCACCTACTATTAGAACATATTACTCACTTCCTATTAACTGATGTCTATGGTAAAAATAATTCTAAAATACACATAGAAAGAGAACAAAATATGCAATTGAAGAAATCTAAGGATAAAACTATCGTTAGTATGCTTGAAAGTTTTTCAGCGAATAAAGTTAATTCAATATGATTAGGTATAGGGTTGTAGAGAACCATACGGCCTATCAGAATATATCATTATTTTCCCCAAACTGCTAATTTATAGTAATGGAAAATTAAAAATACTGAGTCTCACTGTCTTTGATAAAAATCGACTTTTTGGGTAAAACAAATAAATATTGTTAAAATAAACTTTGCAGAGAAAAATTCAATTCTACAGCTAAATAGCCCATAAGAACCTGTAGAGGATGCCCCCAAATACCCTATAACAACTTATAGAAGGGTTCCCCTAAATAGGCCATATGAAGCTATAAAGTACCTACAAATAGCCTATAAGAACCTATGAATGATAGCTTCAAATAGAATCCGTAGAATCTCAGAATCTTGGAATCAACTGTTTTCCCTTTGGATTGATCGCATTTTTGTGGTATAAATAGAAGCAAAAAGTTATCTTTTATTCAAATTACAAGTTGTGTGTAAAAGTTTTCATAGTCACACAAACATATATGATAAAAACGTTAATTTTCATTTGATACATTATGATAGAAATATTTTTAGGAACGTCATCAAAGTGTAAAACACTCTCTTCAGTATGCGGGCTATATTGATTGTTGCATTTCTTCTTATAATTATGAGTATGCATTTGATGTTTCTGAAATTATTATCTTTAACTTACAATTGAACTATCCTCTTTTGTTTTGTAGTATCTCTGAGCAGTGCTCATAATACGTTTCATTGGGCAGGATATGAATGGATTTCGAGTACCCTACAAAATAGTGCACCTGGTACGCGTTGAATTGATCAAAATAACACAATACATATCATTCTGTTTTATTTTTCATCAAAGGACCAAACGACTATGATTCGAATAATGTATGGGTCGATGCAGATAACAAACTACATTTGATAATTCGTTACTCAAATATAACAGGTAGATGGACGTGTGCTGAACTTGGTACCAAAGTCAAATTTGGTTTTGGAATTTTTCGATGGTACTTAGAAGGAGCAATTGATAAATTTGATCCAAATGTAGTATTAGGCCTATTTACTTATGGAGGTGTCGATTATATTAATGAAATTGATATTGAACTAACTAAATGGGGTGCACCATCATCGAAGGCCCCTAATCTCTGGTATACAGTCTATCCATCAACATTGGGTATTGATCCGGAAAGATCTAACAAAGGTACGCCTATTCAAGGACCATACACTACCCATCAGTTCACTTGGACTTCTTCCTATGTTGCTTTACAAAGCCAATATGGTTTTATAAATTCATCAACAGAAAATATTACTTATTTATATGAAACGCCAGCAACATTCGCATCAGCAGTGCCATATACTAGTGCACCTCTGTGTATGAACTTATGGTTAATGCTAGGTAGACCACCAATGAATGGTAAAGAGGTGGAAGTTATTATTCATGATTTCAAGTATACCAAGGAATACTGATGAAGCAATAATAACTGTTTTTCAGACAACAGTTTTCTAATATATGTACCCTAAAACTGTTTTTTGTAAAACTGAAAGAGATGAGAAAAAAATACATGAACTTAGCTTTGTTTGGAATCAACTTGAGGGTAAGCGTGAGTATAAGATGGGAGAATATGAATTCCAAGCTAGTTAAGACAATTGTCTCGAACCTTGATTAAGGGTTTATCATCAAGTAAATTTGAAATTCTACGTAGGTATGATCTAATATCTATCAACAGAAGTTTATAAAAGTCAAAAACCTTTCAACTATCTTCATATGACGGACAATTATATCCATCGAAAGCCGTCTTGAGGGTGATGGTGTGGGTGGGTGTGGGTGGGGTGTGGGTGTGGGTGTGGATGTGGGTGTGCGTGTGGGTGTGGGTGTGGATATGGGTGTGTGGGTGTCGGTGCGAGTGTGGGTGTGGGTGTGGGTGTGGGTGTGGGTGTGACGGTGAGTCTTTCCTTCACCCACATCCACATCCACACACACTCACACACACCCACACCCCACACCCACATCCACCCACACCCTTTATCCACATTTTTTAACTTCTACTTTCTAATAACATTATTCCTACGCGATATGCAACCTTTTTGGATTACCTCCTTCAGCATTTATCTAAAGGATCTTCACTGTGAAATCTATATTAACTAGGAGTAAAGTCATAATTTGTGTCTCCATACAAACTATCGAAGTTCTGCAGTATATGTCCAGGTCGACGATTACGAACTTCGTGTACAACTGTAAACGACTGTATACGACCTCGATATGATCATTTACGGTCGTATTTTATCATAATACATGGCTCAGTATATACTATCGTATATTGTCGTGACCGTATACGATGGGATACGATCGTTTACGGAGAAATACGGAGCGGGTGTGGATGTGGATGTTGCTGAGGAGAAGATCTACACCCACACCTACATCATCTTTATTCATGGCTCTTGCTGTTCAATGTCTACGATTTCGTTTGTTTATACTTATCTGCCGACGTCTATTATATGTATTTGGAGGTATGATTCACATTATTGTTTGTTAACTTCTTTCTTATTTATTTGAAGTCATTTTTCTTTCTTTTATCTTATTTTCTTCTGAACCTCAACATGGCACAATAAATTATTAATATTAAAAATCGTCCATGTCCTTTCAAAATCAGAAGTAATGTTTAACACGATGAAGTGTCAATTTTATTATCATAAAAGAATTGAACATGATGCCCGTTCTTCAATAATCGATAAGGTTTGATTTGTATTAAATTCACACGACCAGTCAATAATTCTTTCTGTAAAAATGTGGAGAACGTTCCACTGCGAACAAGAATACATGTAAGAGGACTAAGTTTTTTTACATTACGATTATAATCATATCTTTCATTTGCTTTGCAAAGTTGTCGTTCGACTTCATAGTCTGCCATCTTTTGAAGAACTCGTAGTTGTTGATCATCAATTTTGCATCCTTGTTCGTCAATCAACTCCAAAAAGATGACGTATTGAGGTGGAAACATGTCTAATTTTGGATATGTTGTGAAATCACACATGTCAACAGATATTCTTTGTTCTTTCCATTCACCTATTGTTTGTTTGAGAGCATTCATTACATGTTGTTCACTTGTCTTTTCTCCAAATATATCCAAAAGACTTCCAACACGATATGCAATCGAAATGAGAGGAATTCGAGGAATATCTACTGGTTCGAATGGTAATGGAACCAAATCATCAGCCCGGGAAACAAATCGTGTGCAATTGATGACATCACCAAGTCTGTATCGAACTAATCCTGTTTCGGTTGTGCAAACCAACTCATATCGATTTCCTGGTTCGATCTCCGAGATGAGCAGGGTCTTTGGTTGAGCCTAAGCAAGACGAAAATGCTTACGTATATAACATATTTATCATGAAATCAAAGATGATGATTTATCTTGGAAAATAACATACCTGGTGCACGTCTTCTTCTTTGATAAATTCGAAGAAGGCACATGTTGGTGACAGAAAATACTCGTCGGTATGAATACTAGCGAGAGATCCAAGGAGTCCTTCACTAGTGGAGTAAAACACGTAGTTGATAAGAGGTAGTTTATCTCCACAATAAAATCGGATCTCATCTTTGTATATGGCAAACGAACTTCCTGTCGTCGTCATTGCGTAAACCAGAATTGGCCAAAGACGATGAAGAATACCAGGAACATCTTTTTTTTGACCTTCTTTTCGAATATGTTCAGCTCGTTCCAATTGGTATTTCAATCCTCCGTACTCGATAGTTACCTCACTCAACGCTCGATTGAGCTTCGCTCGAAATTTTAAATCTCGAATATTGTCTCGAACAAGAGAACTATGGTCGAAATTAGTAGAAGCGATGCAAAGACTCATTTCTTCAAAGTATTTTCCAATAATTTTTATGGTATGAATGAAGCATGGAGCAAACATGACCGTATAGGAATATAAATCATGACGTGCTAATGCAAAAGTGAGCTGAACGAATGTATTTGTCTCAAAGTCAGAGATTTCTTCCATCAAATAAGGGGCAAGAATACTGTGGCTAGCCCAGATTGTTCTCAGTGCAAGATTAAGCGGAACTATTGAAAAACATTGAGAAATCGGACCTATTGGTATGCCATCTTTCGATCGAGGATACTTTTCGGCTTTTTTTCCACTGTTCAGTTGGAATGCTCGTCGTTCAGAAGAGGGAAATAACAAAGGAAGAGATCTCCAAATCACACTGAGTCCGATGCATCCCAGCGTCAACATATTTTTTATCATGGTTGTAGTCGTAGGAAGAAGCTTCGCCTTTCCCGTTGTTCCCGAGCTTGTCGCAAAGTAGTTGATTTTTTGAGAAGAGAGAAGGTTTGGTTCTCCATTAAAAACCATTCGATCGATATAGTCGCGATAGTCTTCATATGTAGTCAATGGTACTTTCTCTCGAAACTCATCGATTGTGGCATATCCTTCTTGTTTAGAACGATAAGATGAAGGACGATGAGATGATAGGAATGAAATTGATCGATCCCGGAAAAAGGCAGATGAGCAATTGTTCTGGAGGATCTTTGCTAATAACTCATTATTTGTTTTTTGCAGATGACAAAGGAAATTTCGATAATATGGTACGAATGCACCTGTCTCTGATGCTTGAATCCTTGAAGCAAACAATCGTTTTTGCATTTGGATTCGAATAAATCTCTTGATGGTAGATTGGAAATACAATGAAGAAGAAGCTAGGAGGATAATAGAACTGGCAACAGTACCGCCGATAAATAATGAAAAGACGAGCAAAGTTCGATCTTGTAGCAAAGTAGAACTTGATAGAGTCGAGAATACTGATCCCATATTTTCTTAAAGAGAACGAGAAGAGAAATAGAGAATATTGATGATACAAGATACCTTCATCTAGTGTGTCTGAGAACTACAGAACTTGTATAAAAAAATTTTTCGTATAGCAAGATTGACTTGTTGAACGCAAAGTAGCGATGAATCCTAATTTGTGACATAGAAAGAAACTAACGCCGATACCTCCTGCGCAAGTTTTTTCTTTGAATAATTTTTTTTTATTGTGACTGATTTGATGATATAAGATCAAAAACTAGACCATGAATATTCTATTCTTAACAAAAAAAATCAATGCTGCAGGAAAAAAAGACTAGTTTCAACAAATATCGATCCTGGCATGATATCAAGGTCTATATGTTATATATCATTCGATGAATAACTACCAAATTTTTATTTTAAATACAACTAAAAAATCTCTGCAAAATAAAATTAAAATCATCTTCTCCAATTGCTTTATTGATGAGTCTTCCCAAACATGAAAAATTCTCTTTCTAACCTTATTTTTCGGTCTATCACAGACATGGAATCAGTTCGTGTTTCTTTGGAATCACACCTGTTCAAAACTAAAATGGAGCTTATAAATATTTCAAAACAGACCATTTTAATTAGGTTTCAGTTTTAGCAGTTTTAACTAGTCTTAGTGCTAAGTACTTTTGAAAAAGTTAACTAGAAAAAGATTTTTAATCTGAAGAAATTCTTGTACCTTCAAAAGTAAGACTTCCTTCAAATAACACGTCGACACTTTCTGAGCGATATTTTGGTCAAATTTTGTAGCTTTATGGTTTAAGAAGTAGTATAGATCATGATTTCCAGCTATTTTTCTGTCAGTTTGCAGTTCATAATTTGAGACCGTTGTAACATTTGAAAAGAAAAATGTTCTGAGGGCCGAAACCTGTCTTCTGAAAGAGAAAGTTGTGCTTTTCAAAGCTTATTGGTTTCTTTTCAGATTTAAACTTTTTTCTCAAATTTAAAATTCGTCAAAGTAATAAGCACTATGACTAGTTGAAGCTAAAAAAACTGAGAATCTAATCAAGATTGTCTGTTTTGAAATAATGATTAGATAATTTTACTCAGTTTTTATTACGCTTTCTCATGGAATAACTGAAAATTGCAAACAAAACGAAGTTTTACTAACTAGCTATTAATTATTACAACATAATAATTAACTAATAGTTATATAGCAATTGATTAATATTTTACTATCATGATGAATACTTTATACCAAAATGTAGCCCATAAAGTTCTATACTGAGCGGTGTATAAAACTGGTTTCAGTTATAATTGGTTAACGAAAAATGTGCTGAACTTTTTTCACTCTAGAAAAAAAAAATCTACCAAGAAAACTAAAATACGTATACTCTAAAACCTGAGCGCATCTCAATTTTGTAAGCTGCTCAGAGAAATATCAAAATCAATATGGGGATCGTTTGAATGTGTTGCCTTTTTTGCTTTACTGTGATACCCAGGAACTCAAAAAATCAACAAAATATCTTGATTTTCATGAATTTTACATTAAAAACATAAAAAAACGCACTCAAATAAACCAAACATCAATTGTGATGTATTTCAATGTCATGGAGTAAAATGAATGTTTTCTTCAAATTGCTTTCATGATTTTAATTGAAAATCATTTTCAATGTATGAAATCAGTTTTTTTGCGAAAAAGTTCTGCTATGAAGTGCATTTGAGAAATTGTGAGATTCTCTAGTTCTGTGAATGAAGATCCTTTGCTTTGATGTTCAGATCCTAGGTTTTTGCACACTTTGTCGATGTTCAAATAGATTTTGCAGTGCTGCGACATCATTAAAGAAATTCTACAAGAAATTCTTAACTTCATGGCTTTATTGACTTCTTAAAAGTAAAATTTGTATCATCAATTACTGCAATGTTCGATAAAATCAAAACATTGTAAAGGTCATTCTGTTTAACATAGTTTATAGTAACACTATTTTACGTCTAAGAGCTGCTTCAACCAAGGGCATCGATTCCATACGCTAAGCGTTGTCAATCAGAACTTCTCTGATAATTATTTTCTGTTAATTAATATGCCTTATTTTCATGTCTCCTCATGTTTTATTCTTTGTAATTAATCTCGATTTTTAAGTTTAATTCTATCGCTAATCTAGTAATGCTGGAAATCATATATACATACTTGCTAAATGATATTGGAGTGGACGAATTTTGTTTTGGATGTTTGTAATCGATTTTGCTTTATATTTATAATGGACGAAATTAATCAATCTTCCTACCACTTACTCATGTTTACGTGAATCAATTGACCATGAAATTGTTATCAGGTCATTAATTTGTTTTACAAGGATACACTCATCATTGCGTATTCTTTCTTTCTTGTAAAATTATTCTCTCTTTATTGCCTTTCTCTGCATTTTATGATATTACGAGGAGGAAATATACAACGATAATTAGAGGCAAGAGCGCTGTACATTTAACGATGTGAGCGTGGATGTGAGTTGAGGAACACTGAACATCCACATCTGAAACATCCACTAACACTTGCACCTACATCCGCACTCTCAAGTAGTATTTATCTTCTTCCATTAATTGTTCATAAATTTACATCATATCATGATCAAACTATTTATTAAGGACAAAAAAGTTCTCATCTCTTTTCAAAAATAAACCAAAGTTTTTCTTTTCTTTGTCTTCATTATAGTTCATTTTTATAAACGAGCAGAAACCTTAGTATCTGATATTTGGAGATGTTTTAATGGACATGGTTTAGGACATTTTGCTGCCATGGTTGATTTTTTAAATTTTTCATTAATTTTTTAAAAGTAAAAGAAATCCTTTTTAGGATGGTTTAACAATGATTGCTGATTATCATGTTCCTCAAGTTTTATCTCATGAAGGAATATTAATTTATTCATAAAAATTAAAAAAAATACGTTTCAAAACGTGAAAAATTAATTAATTTCATGATGAAGATGAAACATAAATTTGTGCTGGACCTATGCTAGTTGTTTATTATCTTGTTAATCAAATTAATGAAAATATTCCTTTAGGAAAAGATATTGAAGATCAAGGACAAAGATTAAATGTTGCAACAGTTAATGGTTTTCTTTGAAGAAAACGAAGAGAAAAATCAAGACATTTATCATCAAACATCATTTCATTGAAACCGATCGATTTTGTATGAAATCTTTTCTTTTTAATTTTGTTTTCAGGTGTTGAGAAAAAAACTTCTTAATGACAAATTAATAGAAGTGAATGAATGTTAGGTAATGTCAATAAAAAAATAATTATGTCCTTCAATTGAATAATTATGAAAAAGAAACGACACACAAGAAAGATACGGAAGAATGAAAAAAAAGAAACGATATTAGAAAACAGAAGGAAGGGTGGGTGTGGGTGTGTGGGTGTGGGTGGATGAGGGTGTGGGTGTGGGTGTAATTCTTCTCTTAACCCACCAACACCCACACCTATCCACACCCACACCCTTCTACTAGTGATTTTCAAGCCTCTCCTAACTTAATTTTCTTCCGCGATCTAAGCTATTGTGATACATAAACAATCCAAGTTCGTTAAAAATAATTTTTCAACTTGTTAACATGTACTCTTTGTGAACAACTCAGCTGGTTAACTGAATAGCAAAGTGAAATTGATGTTTTTGCATTAGTGCGTTATGACAATGAGTTATATGACACAAGAACAGAACAGAAAAATCTAATGTTACACAACAAAAAAGAAATGACTTGAGAGAACAGAAAGAGATGATGCAATGTGTGGAGGTGTAGAAATATTTGTTCTTAGCCTTGTTTGTGAAATAACATCAGATTTATTGTTCTTTTTCATTTCTCTTGTTTTTCTATAACGTCATTGATAAATACATATATGAATGTAATTGCATAATTGTCATTTTTATTTCTTTTCTGTTTTCACTCGAAGAAAGTGCACAATCGAAAGAAGGTTAACATAAATAATTGAAAAAATGTCGTCAACATCGTTCCAACGTCAGTCTCTTTCTGATACTCAACTTGAAGGTCTGATTAACGAACGAGCTCGTTTTAAACAACGATCTCATGATACACATACTCAGACTCATCAGCCACAATTAGAAAGTTCTTCTTCGATCAATTCTTCCCTAACAACAATCGCACGTGAATTTCCACCACAAATCGATGTCGTTCTTCTAGGCGATTCTATGTTGGAACGATTCAAAACCACTGGAAAGGATACTCAAATCGGTCAACTGCAGTATCCACGAGTCTTCAATGCTGGGGTGGGCGGAGATAAGATTGAAAACGTACTCTATCGTATTAGATTGGGATTACTCAGCATGTTGAAAGCTAAAAATCCCAAACTCGTTGTGATACAGATAGGCACTAATAATCTTCAACCTAAACGATCATTACATGGTCTAGATTTAGATAACTATCGTCTTCTATTGCAAGCTTCTCTTAGACTTTTACCTGCTCAAACACAAATACTTGTTACAGGCCTTTTTAAACGAAAAGACGTCGATGAACAATGTGTTTTACAATCAAATATGGATATAAAACAAATTGTTAACACAATTAACACACAAGAAACGAACAGACAAACAGAAGAGAACTATCGCGTTCATTGGATGGAGCCACCTGAAGAAATACAACAAGATCATTTAGCTGACAATGTTCACCTCAATCTTTATGGTTATCAAATTTGGGATGATAAACTTCATTCGAAAATTCAACAATTATTGAATACATAACAATCAAAATAAATACATAAACAAGTGTTTCTCATCTGATCTGATAGAGAAATCTTTCACAAAAGAGAGGAGACTTCCTTAGAACAAATATATGCTTGTCTTATTAGTCAAATGAGGGATGCGCTTGCAAACAAGTTTTTATTTCTCTTACCATTCATTTTAGGTACGGAAAGTTCGTATAGAATCATCTTTCGAGTCGAAATCACACACAGATCATCATTGATTAGGGATGTCAGGGTTTCTCGTGCCTTAGGATTCCGTTCCTTGGGGACGGAATCCGACCTGACAACACATTTCTTCGTGTTTTCGAATATGTTTCGATGTTTAGATAGATTGGTTCTTTTGTTTTGAGACAAGTAAGTATGGGTTCCTGTGTTTCTTGAAACGGGATCCTCACTTGGTTTTGGGTTCTTAGAAACGAAAATCCATTTGACAAATCTTTTCTGCACGTTTTTGAACACACTGGAGTACTGAAACATATTTTTTCTTTCATGTTGCGGCAAGTCATTACGGTGTGGGGATGTGGGTGGGTTTATTATTTATGTAACACATCCACACCTATACCCACCGATGGGTCTCATCGTGTTTAATGTGTTAAATTTTAGATGAAATAAGCAGCGCTTGACATCTTAACCGCCCTTACACATTACGTTCTTTCTTAACAAGTTGTCTGTGCGAATAGTATCTATAAATAATTTGAACTCATCATATAAAATAAGCATTTTACACGAACCTTAGGCAATGAAAATCGTTTTTTATTAAAAGAAGAGTGTGGATGTTGTGATGAATGAGTGAGGGTATTATTCTTTTTCCCATTAGCGCACCCACACTCACACCCATCCACACCCACAAACGAGAACCGTTTCTCAGATCAATAATTATTTGAGATGCGACTGAGCCAATTTAGATAGTTCCGTCATAAATCTTGTTTTGCCTAGGCGTGTGTTTAGAAATTCTTTGATGTAATTGCTTGATGGCAATACGTAGAGTACGAAACCGAGCATCTGCTGTAAATAAAACAAGAAATAACCGAACAAAAGTATGTAGCGTTGAACATTAGTATTCAATTCACTGCATGCGAAACTAAAGGCAAAAACAGCTTGTGGTAGAAACCTTAGCACGATTATAATCGGAGTAAAATACAATTCTTTATGAGTTTTAAATTGTTTGTTTAACATTTGCAGGAAAGTGATATTCGACTTCGAGTAATGGCAATGATAAGAAAAGTAATGGAAACTATTTGAATAATAAATGGTACGAGATAATGGACGATGGTTGTGATGCGATTGTAATAAGAGACAGATTGAATATTGTAATTGGTCACGCAAACAATCGTATTATCGATGCTCTGAATAAGCATATGATAAAGAAATACATCAATGTGCATTCCACACAGAAGAATTAGAGTACGAATACTGATTGTAATAGCAATTATAGGCTTCTTTCGTTCAACAGCATTCGGAAAGTAGACAATAGTCAACCGTTGTGGGTGTGGGTGTGGATGTGTGGGTGTGGGGTGCCGGTGTGAACACACCCACCCACACTCACACTCACACCCGCTGCCAGTTTGATTTTTTTAGAGAAGCAGTTGGTCGATCAATAGACATGGATGATCAGTGAATATAGCAATAAATTCTCAATTTTCTCTGCAGAGCTAAAATAATTGTTTATTATCGACATTATAATGAAAATCCTGGATGCGCAAACAAAAAGACGAGAACACATTATTTTTCTAGACAATTCTTTAGATATATTTGTCTAAAATATATCATCTCCTTTCCTAGTTTTGTTCGTAGCAACGAAACGATTAAACAATTGGCAATTAATTCACTAATAGATCTATCACACTGGTTAAAATTTGGCACTGAATAGCGTGCTTTTTCACAGAGCATGCTCTCATTAACTGCGGATAGTAACAAAAGGTACCGAATTTTTCTCGATACTGCTCAGAATTCTGAACAAAAGGAAATTACAAAATGAACATGTGATAAGACAAACCAGATATTAAGGTAACCGTAGGAAATATCCACGATATTTTTCAAAACTATATACAATGCACCCAAAATTTCGAAACTTAATCAGATTTGCATATACCAGAAGAATTTCCTAAAATTTTCCGTAATATCTGTTTCGCCTTCGAATATATTCGTTTAGTAACTATGAAAACAACGATAATTCCTTTTTTTTGGAAGTCTGAACATATCTTGAGGAGAAACAACACTTCAAGAGAGATTTCACGCGTTGCACAGCAGACACGTGAACATATCTGAAAGTGGACATTTAACTACTACGTATTGCCAATACTTATTATTAGTTTAACTTGTTGTCATTCGCTACAGCCAAACATTTGATAGCATTTAGTGATTTAAGTGGTATCATCCGCAACTCAGTCAGTCACAAAAAGCCGTTATCAGTTACATAGATTTGTCTTTCATGGTTTTTGGTGTTGATAATGTGATAAACAAAATAAGAGTTTTTTAGCTACGAATATTTTCAGTTCCATGAATCCGGGTCACGAATGGGCTATCCGAGCCATTCTAAATCTTTAAGTTTTTTAGATTTAAGGCGAGTGAAAAACAATTTTATCGATAGAATAGTTCATGCAATAATGAACCAATATCTCTATTATGATAAAATAATGAGAAATAAAATTCGTATATTCTAGTCACTTTTTTCTTCTGCATGTGATTTGCATCTAGTAGAGATGTCGGACTGTGAGTTGCTTGCTCCTCTTTTCTCAACCATCGTCATTATTGTTTAGCATTGAAATAATGGCGATGGCAGCGACAATTCAATACTGCAGTCTGCAGATTGCAGCATTGTGCAAGGCCGTTCGTCAGAATGATCCGTATTTAGTTTATAATATCTAGTTCATTGATTGGATCAATCTAGAAACTACATTCCAACTTCTAATTTTTTTTATACGAAACAAGTATTTTAAGAAAAACAGTCTAATAAATGTTTTTGAAAACTCTCTATGAATAAAAATTGACTTAAGTTAGAGAAAAGCGCCTAGTAAAATCATTACACCATATTGTAACAAATTGTGAAAAATGATAAAGTCGCTTTGATAATTAATAAAAGATGTAAAATCAGATCGTTTTCAGTATTTAACAGTGTCTAAGACCACTTCATCTCTTCAGATAATGCGATTTTCGTCAAGACATTCTAATTTAAGATTACTTCGTGTAAGGCAGCTCTACAGTGTACTTTAGGAAACACTATAATTGATTGATTTTACTACAAAAATGTAAGAATTTTACAGAATTTTTTCTGAAAATAATGAAAATGAGAAACGAGAGTTTTCTTATATAACGTTTTGCTCAAATTATTTTTTTTCATTTCTATCTCTTCGTGCACCAAAGATTTCTTAGCCTTTCAAAAAGCTACCAAGCTTGAGGCGGATTTGGAATATGGACAAGTGTAGCTCCTCTAACTTAACGGAGGTGATTTTCATTCTGGCTTGGCTTCTGAGAAAGTACAATCTCACAGAGAATTTAGCCGTACCTTTTCTGAGTTATTCACGAACAACTTTTAGAAAAATAATCGAACAAACTTTTAAAAATCCGGATTTTTTTCTAATTATAGTCGCTAATCTTAGCTACATTTTAACATCAACCTAAGTTAGGTCTAATTAAAACTGAAGCAGAACCGTTTCTCAAAGACAACCATTTTTTTATCCTTAATATTGAGATGGTTCCTGAATTAATCAATATTTTGCGTTCAAACTTTGACTGGTAATTATGTAAAATCAGACACATTATTTCTGAAAATTTCTGCAAGATCACCTATTCCGACATAAAAATACCTTCTTAACAGGCGGGCAAGTACTTACGTATACGTAGGTACGTGAAAACTTCCGTATTAGGCTGAGATTTTATTGATGTGCCTGTTATATAGGGTACGCAGAAAGTCACTAGACATAGAAAAATTTGAGTATCCCAACGGTGTTTGGACGAAATAAGTTGATTTTTCTTACCACTAATAAGGGAGTGTTCCTAGTCCATATTCATAAGAATAACGTAGACCAAAACTGTTTCGAAGTATCACTTTTGAAATCAATAAAATGAAATTGTTCTCTTACGGCTCTCGAAAAACACTATTCATGTGTATGACAACTTTAAGCTATAAGACGTCTTATTTTACCTGACACGAATCTAACTGGTAATGTGCCTTTATATTTTCAAAACTATTAGTCTACTTTGGCTAGAATAAGCTGCACTTATTCAAATTAATTCTTCGAGATAACTTTTAAAACAGATCGTAAATGAGAGTTTTTCAAAAATTCGTCTAGAAGGACATTTATTTATCGAAGTCAATAGTGATACTCCGAAACAGTTTGTGTCTATGTTGTTATTGTGCATATGGACTTGGAACACTTTCTTATGAGTGGTAAAAAAAATCTACTCATTTCGTCCAAACACTATTGAGATATGAAAATTTTTCTACGTCTCGTGACTTTCCGGACACCCTGTACATCGCCCGAAAGATGGAAGATGACGAATGTGAATTTTTTGCATATACCAAAATCGCTAAAGCAATAACTATGTACTCATATTCCCATTAAAATTTAGTAAATATCTACTGAATGACATTATGTGTAGAAAGATGAAGCAGGTAAAAGTGACTTTAGGAATCTGAAATACAAAATAATGTAGTATATATTTTCAGAGTAGCATTATAGGATCTTAAGAAGATTCTTTGAAAATTTCTTTAGCATACATGATAAAAATTCTAAAATTCATCTATTTATATATATTGTCATTCTCGACCGACAAATCAACGGCTTCTTTTGATTCCTGCTCTCTGAAATCAATTGAGTGTCACTATTCTTCTGCAAGTTTCTTTTCGATATAAATCATTATACTGGTTCATCATAATATACAGAGGGAAATCATCTAGAAAACTTTATCTGATTCTAGTTTCACACCCTATCATCTTGTCTCTTTTCAATGATTCCACAGCATCCTATTGGATTTCAGAAGAATACGTGACAAATCGATCAAATTTACACAACAGATGTTTAAATTTTGTAATCAATAATAATTATATAGATGATCAGAACCATGTCCACAAAAATACCAGGAAAAAGTGGAAGTACGTGTTGTTGAACAAAAATTAATGAATGTCGATACTGAGCAGTACAAAAATCAATATTAGCATCAAATCAAAATAAAATACAGAGTAACTGACAAAGAATGAAAACAGAAAATATTCTATAGCAGCCTAGTAGTTCTCAATTTCTGAAAATTTGTATGAATCTGCTAAATCAACTTTGTGATCCTAGCAAAAATCTCATGCTAATCTAGTTTTATAAAATAATTTGTATCGTTAACTTAGTTCAATCAGCTATATAGATATCAACAAATGTGACTCCGAAGTTATCGATAGTGTCAAATCAATCTCGCTTGGAATATCATGAGGAAATCGTTTCTATAGAATGTCCGAATTATAATGGCAGAAGAATATTAATGTTATTAAACCGATAACAAAGCACATCGAAAATGTTTTTAGTCTCTGAAGAATTTTTTCTCAAAACGAATCTTAAGATTAGATTTTGGATCTTTCTGTTAGAAAAGTGGACAATCTCTCTACCATTAAAAGCATATTGAGAGTTTGCTTTTATCTGTACTCTTTATTGCAGCAGAATTTTTAGTCTTCTTACAATTCTAGTTTTCTCTAGTTCATAAACATTGAATATGATCGTTTGATTGAATTATGAAGGAGAATATTCAAATTAGTACAAGATGCGAAAAAAATTATAATGATGAGGGTAAAAAATTTCATCTGAACTCTCTGATGACGTCAATCTTTTATTTAAGTAGTCTCTAGTATCTCTTAATCTAAAAACAAGCTTCTTCCAGTCCTCTGGTAGCACTGAGTTGTTCTTCTATCATAGGAACAGCTTTGACTACTTCGAAGAAGTCATCAAAACCCATCAAGTCGTTGTGTTCACATTGCTGTTGCAAAGCTTTCATATGTCGTTGATAATCACTTTTTAGTTTTACAAGTTTCTTATATAGTTTTAAATTAAGTCGGTAATCAAATTTATTATCGCAAATATAACTCTCTTCTTCGATCATTCGATTGAGACTAGCCAAGTATGGATCATCGCTACAATTTTGAGCAGTATGTGTGAGAAAATGAGCAAAATACACGCTTGCAGAGAAAATTTCTTCATTCCAAGTAACCAATTTATCTAATTCATAGTTCACTCTATCGACTAATGCGTAATCGAGTTGATAATCAACCATGATGTGCTGCTCTGAACCACATGGACAATGTTGACATTTATGTCGATATTCATGCAAAATATCACACGTGATCCAGAAGTTGCCGTATCGTCGAATGGAGTGATCACACGAATAGCATATAGCTGAAGATCGTTGAATAGGTTTCGGACGTAATTCGATCCACTTAGACGAGAATCTATATTTGTGCAAAATTTGATTTCGAAGAATATTTCGCATTGTTTCCATTATCGGACGAACCATCTGACGGATTTCAAATGCGGCATATTGTGTCATTTGTAATGCTTGATGTAATAAATATGGGCGATCGCTATGACAAACAAAGTTTAGAAGTTTTCGTAATGCATGTTTTGAAATGAACCAGCTCGCCTCGAAATTCGGCTCATCAGAATTGCACCAACGCGATTTAGCCAAATGAAGGAAGAAACTACTGTCAAAAAAAAGTATTCGATTCTGCTTTAAGTGGATGTCATTAAGTGAAAGTGTTTGAAGTAATGATTGACTTCTAGCGTTTCTTTCATTGATATTGCTCGAGGTCAAAAGAAATTTAGTGAAACAAAAGATTAGATTATCTTGTGCGTTTGGTCCAAGGAAATTTAGTATTTGCGTCAAATACTTCATATAGAAAGTGATTTCTGAATCTCTCGACTCTATGAGAACACAGACGGCGTTTATATGTGTTAGATTCGAAATATATGATAGGATATGTTGCATGGTTATATCATCGTGTGTTTCGCCAGGTACATCGGAGAAACCAGGTGTATCAATGATACATAACTTTTGATCATTTTCAATATCGAAAAAGTGTGATTTGCAACGTTGAGTTGTAGATTGACCAGGATGATAATAATCTTCGTTGGAATCTTTCTTGTCTAGTTGAATGAAGTGCGATTCTTCGTCAATCTTTAACGTAAACATAAAAGAGATAAGCACATGCAGTGCAGATCTTCGCGATTGAACTTCTGATAACGTTCTGAATTGTAGACAATTCGCAATTGCATTAACTAGTGTTGATTTTCCTACGCCTAATTTACCTATGAGAACGATATTGATCATCTGATTCATGGAAGACATGAATGGAACAGCATGAGGTTTTTTCTTCGTTTGTATCGAATACTCGTATACACCATGATTCGGAACATAAGTCGTTGAGGGCCATAATTTTATTGTATCTAAATCGAACGAATTGTACGAGAAATCTATATAAATCAGGTGCAAAGTGGGATTTCTCGAAGCTTCATCAACCATTCGTTCACGCATCTCTTGGAATTTTGTCCAATTGACCGTATTTAAACTATCGTTGGAACATAAGAACCGGTGTCGACGATTATCTTTAATCAACTTGAACTGAATCTCGTTTTCATTGTCTTTCGGGTTAATACCATGTTTGACAGCATTCCAATACATAAATCCTCCCTTTTCTAAGTCTAAAACAAAATCTTGCTTATCCTTCAAAGTTCTCAGCTGATGTTTCCAATTGTCGATAGTGTGCTTCAGATCTGTTTCATTTTCTTCTATTCCTAAGTACTGTTCAATAGACTCTTGAGACTCTTCACCTTCACGAATCTTCATAATCAAATCTTGAACTTGCTTCATTTTTTCGTTGTATTCATGTGTTAATTTTAAGAACTGAATTTCTACAGCATCGAACTGATCCTTGAGTTCAATCTCCATAATTCTGCTTGTTTTATTATTTAGAAAAGTTTCCCATAATTTCTTAAAAGATGATAATCGAATCCAATGTTCTTCAATCCTTGTTGCAATTCTTGATTCGATCGGAATAAATTTTTTGTTACATTGGTTTTCATCAAGAAAAAAATTGTTAATAGAATGAAGGATGTAGTTGCATGGTCGATGATACGTAGCCTCGTTTTTGATTCTGTAGATTTCGTGACAAACATCAGTCATTGTTGTTAATTCAGCTAGATGAGGCAAGTTCGAATATACATGTGTAGAAACAATTTGATTCAGTGCATTTTCGTTAATTATTAGTTCCTTCTCAGCCTTCAACTGTTGACATATTCTGTCTAAGCTATCATCAATATTTTTCGAATCATCAAGTGGTAATCTCAATAAAACCACCACGTCAATACCCAAATCAATTGCAGTGATGACGTGAGTTGCTGAAGTTTCACATGGTTCTTTGGTCATCCTTTTCTCATGTATTAAAGCTTCACGCCGAACCATGTACGAATAATAGAAGATACGAGTGAACTCATCGATTTCAAGTGGATAATTGAGAACTGAAGTAATTGCGGCTCGAGTAACCAAGTTTGATAATAAACTCAATCGGAGATCAGCGGAGCAATCTATTAGTCGAAGTATATTTCGATTCTCATATTTATCGCCACTTTTTATCACACATTTTATTGGTAGGTACACGTAATCTTTTTTCATATCAAAATTGATACTAGATGATTCTAGAATGCAATCTTGCCATCCATTATAAAGATTTCCTATGCACCCGACAGGACTGATCGCTTTGCGTACTAATGTCTTCGACGTCATATCTGCATCCAAAGATGTTTGACGATTTACATGAGAACTTCTCGTCGAAACAACAGAGATGCTCGAGTTTGAATCGAAAGATATGCGATTAGAAGGATGCAGTAGGTTGCTTGCACTAGAAACTTTTAAATTTCTAAACCATGTTTCTCCTTCGTAGGCGATCCAGCTACTCACACATAATATGAAATCTTTGGCATAGATATATTTCAACCAGTTTTCTGGCAAACTTTTGTAGCCGTAATGAGCACCGGCCAATTGACCATAGATAGCTGCTGTTGTATCTGTATCGTCGCCTAGATTAACAGCTTTAAGTGCACCTTTCTCGAACGAGTCATCATCACTCCAAAAGGCCCATAGTGCAGCTTCTAGAGCATTAACAATATATCCTTTTCCTCGAATTCCATCTTTATAACCGCCTGGCTTTTTGTATGATCCTTGAGCAATCGTTAGGATGTCAGGATGTAAGCTTATATTGCCAAACCATTTCAGATGATCATCGTAAAATGTGTTGCTAGTTAATTGGTTTTTTGTTGCACCATTAAGAGCAGCTACGATGAGAGCTCCATAATAACGACATGCATCATAAACTTTCTTATCTCCATGAGTGATTTTACCACTAATGCCGGAATACTCGACAGCCATTGTTGGATGTCGATAAAAGAAGAGTGGTACAGGTGCGAGACGCATTATCGCTCCGTTACCAGCTGCACCCTCTGTGCTGCAATTCACATCGAATGCTTGAAGAAGATCTTGATCAGATAGAGAATCAATTTCATCTGAAGGAATTTTATAATCATGTGCAAACTTCCTTTGACGTTTTTCAAATTCTTGGATAGAATCTCGAGTGGTCGTACCAATGTCAAAACAATAACCGGTCGATGACATATATCCATGTCGATACCACCATTTGTAGCGAACTAATTGATCGTATGGAACAAATTCTTGACAAGCAATTAGTGAATTCGCTAAACAAAGTGCCATGGAAGTGTCATCAGTAAACTAGAAAAGCAAAATATTATAGACTTCTTGTCATCAGAATTGTTACCTGTCCTTTTCGTAGACTCCATGTTCCTCCTCCTACTAACTTTGTCACTGGATTAGCAGCCAAATAGCTGTAAGGTCTAAATTCAACGTGAGCACCCAAAGCATCACCCACAGTCAAACCTAACATTGAACCTTGGATACGATTTACTTGATCAACGTTAATATTTGATAAAGGAGCACAGTCTTTCTGGCTGATTCGAAATTCATTGGGTTTCTTGATGGGTTTTTGCTCTGTATCATGAAACTGGCACATGAGCCAAGGTTTGTCTAATGTAAGAAAGACATTATTGTTTCGACTAGTTAATGAAAGTAATTGAATGAGGTCATTCAATAAAAGGATGCTTTTCTAATAGCCCATATAAGATCATTCATGCTTACTTCTTTTATGGTCTTGTGCGGGAGACGTTATTGGTTCCATTTCTTGGCTATAAATAAATAGACAAATGATGTTTTCAAAATAGATTCTATTCTGCGTCAGAATGCGCTTACACAACATTAACGTAAAGAATATTTAAACTTCATGTATCTTTAAGATCTAATTCGAGTACTATGTATTTTGTCAGCTATATTTCAACTGGAAGTTACGCAATTTGATGAGTATTAGCAAGTTTTACTTCAATTCATTATTCAATGTCAATACTGATTAGTTCTTTCCATTAGATGGCTCACCAAATATTTGTTCATCACTTAACTTTGACAATGAAATTCGTAAAGTATGTTATTTCTAATGTCAAATGTTCTTTTCAATATTGAAAAACTAGAGAAATCCCTTTAGGAAGTATCTAGCGATGTGCCAGACTAGCTTTCCTTTTTATTAATTTAGTTGACGGCTATCAATTTTTAGAGTCATCTCTCATAAGATATATTCATATCTAGCTTTTCAAAACAGTCATTGACATGTTTTGGTACTGTAGTTTCCGTGGTACTGATACACATTCTGTATCAGGTTAGAAATTAAGTTGATGACTACGAGTGAAAGTAATTGCATTTTAGTTACTGTTTTTTAATCTAGGGAATGCTTCTAAATCATTAGCAAACCGCCGAAAACAGGCATCTACTGACCGAAAAAATCTAATTGAAGAATCACTGAAAAACAATTGGAGATTCAAAATTTCTCGAACTGAAATCCCTTTAGTCGAACTTTATTTTTTAGAAAAATCATTATTTTCGAAAAATAGTCTTGTCTTGTTTCAAAAAATTGAAGTGCGAGAATTTAGATAACTACTCATTTTTTAGTGAAATTTGATTCATAAAGTTTTATCGGTTTACACGATTTACTGCCGTGAGATTTACTGCCGTGTAAACATTTGTTTACAAATAGATCTTTTTTTCATAAGAAGTTATATGATTAAGTTTGATAAGTCTAATGATCACAATGAAATATTTTATTTTGTTTCCTTTGTCAAAAGTTTATTTTTCACGTCAAACGTTCGTAAAAATCTATTAAAATCTAACTATAGTTCGTAATGAGCTCTTCGAAAAAAACTTATTCTATGTCAAAAGTTTATTTTTCATGTCAAACGTTGGTAAAAATCTATTAAAATCTAACTATAGTTCGTAATCAACTTTTCGAAAAAAACTTATTCTATGTCAAAAGTTTATTTTTCATGTCAAACGTTGGTAAAAATCTATTAAAATTTAACTATAGTTCGTAATGAACTTTTCGAAGAAAAACTTATTCTATGTCAAAAGTTTATTTTTCATGTCAAACGCTGG